>MU226578.1:4729433-4742311 GCA_018584345.1 Thuja plicata | reverse complement strand
GTAAGCCTCTTACACTTCTTTTCCTGCTTATCTTCATCATGTTGTCAAAGTTCACATGACACAACCTTTTGTGCCACAACCATATGTCTTTTTTTCTAGTCATCAAGCAAGTGGGGTTAGTATCATTCAAATAGAATAAATTACCTTTGGTCTATTCACCGGTACCAATCAGTGTTCCTAATTCATTGAAGATCTTGGCCTTCTTGTTCTCAAATGCTACTTTATGACCTGAATTATTCAGCTGAGAAACACTCAATAGATTATAATTCAATCCTTTTACCCAATAAGCATTTTCACCTTTAATCAGGTTATTCAGCATTACTGTTCCCTTTCCTTCAATTTGACAAGGAGAATCATTTCCCATTCTTACTGTACCACCTTTATAGTATTCAAAAGTGTTAAAATTTTCTTTGTCACCGGTCATATGGTGAGTGCAGCTACTATCTATAATCCAGATATCATTTTTACTAATATTAGATATGAGTGCAGTTTCTTTATACCTTTCATCTTCATCTGAATCATCCTTCACAGCTACAAACACTATCTCAACATCATCATCTGGTTCAGTGTCAGTATCTTTATCTTTGCAAGCAGCTACATAACTAGCCTTCTTGCCTTTGTCCTTGTAATCTTGAGTATCACTTCTTTCTGATCGTCAATAACCTCTGTAATCTTTGTTATCACCTCTGTCAGATTTCTTCTCAAAATATTTGTTATCACTTCTGTCATCTTTTTTTTTGGACATCTTGCAGCAAAGTGTCCAATCTCTTTACAATTAAAACATACAAGTGGTAACTTGCCTTTGTATTTACCTTTGCCTCTTAGCATTCCTCTTGCCATGAGTGCTTCAATTTCATCTAGATCTTCTTCTTCACTTTTTCTTTCACTGTCTCTTCTAGATGAGTGTCTCTGACTAGATTTGCTTATTCTCAGAGAAGACTTGAATGCAGACCCTAAGCTTGGTAAGACACTATTATCAAAGTTATTCATCTCAAATGAAATCAATCTACCAATTAGGCTATCAAGAGTGACTGTATTATTTTCTACTACTCTCATTTCTTGAATAGCAGAGACTCTAATAGAATATATAAGCAATAGGGTTCTTAGGATTTTACTTACCACTGTCTCCTCTTCAAGTGTACCTCCAACACCTCATATAGCATTGACTACTTTTATTCTTCTGTTGTACTGTGTGATATTTTCACCTTCTTTCATTCTGAGATCATCAAAATTTCCTCTAAGGCTTTCTACCTTGGCTCTCAGAACATTTGCATCACCACAATGTACAAGTTTCAACTTGTCCCACATTGTCTTTGCATTTTTGCAATCTTTGACATCCTCAAATTCAGCATCAGAGAGTGAGGCTGAAAGTTCTATAACCATGCAATTATGTTCATGCTTTACTCTCAATTGATCCACTGTCAATGGTCCTGTAGGCAGCACATATTCAGTATCCAAGTATTGAGTAATATCATTGCCAATACTTGATAAGTGAAGCTTTATCCTCCTTCGCCATGAAGAAAAGTTGTCCTTGTTCAACTTGGGCACATCTCATTTATTCATCTTGTGATCTTTACTTAGGTCTTGAAACCTTCCTTCTAAGCACACAAGCTCTGATACCAATTGTTAGTAATAAGTGAGAGGGGGGGTGAATCAGTGGCCTCAGAAATTTATCCAATTTTAAATTTTAATCCACCAATCAATACTTCTCAATTTATTAAGTCCCAACAAGATGCATGCCTTTGAAATACTTGAAACAAATAACTGTCTGTTGGTTTACCTTGTATGTCCTTATTCTCCTTGATAACCAATAGGAAGTAAACTATATTTACCGATACTCAGTAAATATGCAGAGTGTACTAGTTAATCCATAAATGCATATGTAGAATGTAAAACAATAAAGTAATAAACCATACACACATAACACAAGGATTTTAACGTGGAAACCCTGTTAAGCGAAAAACCACTGGGACCGGTACCCCAAATTCTCACTCTTCTGAAGTGAGCCCTGTTAGGAGCCAACCCTATTAAAGGTTACAAACACACTGTTAACTGTGACCTTGTTACAGGATTTTCAATACATAGGTTGTCACTTAGTATCTGGCATCTACGCTACCATCCTTGAATCAATCTCATGACTGTCAATAGGCTTTATGCAAATCGTACTACCATCCTTGAATCAGCCTCCTTCTTAGACTGTCAATAGGCTTTAGGTAAGACCGGTGCTACTATCATGAGTCAACCTTCTGGTATTCTGTTAGGATATACCTCAATTACAAAAGACTGTTAAGTCCTGCTCTGTTAAGAGACTTAATGCTTCAATGGTTAAACTGAAACAAAATGACTTGTTTCTAATGCAACTAAATTACAAATTTTCATATCTATTTACTTACAATATCTTTCTGATCAATGTATCAATATGATTCCTTTGTACTTAACTCTTTCTGCTCTGTGATGCTATGCTTTTCTGTTCGTTAGTGTCTGCAGAATTCTTTAGCTCTCCCTTAGCTTGATTGATCAGGACTACATGAAGTTAATCCTTCATCAGTTTCTCTTCAACATCTTCTATCAGTTCACTCCCCCATGTATCGGAATGATTATAGACCACACAAAGAATTAAAAATTCTTGTCTCTTAAATAGACATGATATTCCTTAATTCTTGGTTCTTGAATCTTGGCGTGAAAAACAATCCAGCCAAATTGATTTACGGTTTTAACTCCTAATTTATCTCATAGTTATCTTCTTGCCAACTGTGTAAATCATCTTTAAATCACTTACTTAACTGTGGTCGAATAAAACAAATCAAACAACTATTTAAGTCTATCTTTTAGCTCTACCAGCTAGATATTTTTTTGTTTTCTGATCTCTTTGTTCTGTCGGTCAATTCTGCAATTCGTCGCCGGTGACAACTGCTAGTTCCGTCGGTGTCACTTCAGTTAGCTTTGGGATCTCTGTCCATCGGGCATCATTGGATCTTGTTCATTGGGAAACACTATTTTTATCTCATTGGGCATCCTTTGATTCTACTTTGTCAGGCAATATTGTCTTTTGCTCGTCAGGTATCACTGTGACATTTATCTCTGTCTTTACCGATGGTGTGCACTCCGTCGGTGTATTCTGTCACTTAGTGAATACTTAAATTTTATGCATTACTGAAAGCATAACCTCTATTCCATTGATTATCTAAAGTCTTTGGCATTATGTGTATGACCATACAGATGATATCAAATTGACATCAATGAAAATACAAACCATTAACTGATTTAATGTCTTGCATCATCTTCAACTTAATATAGTGAACCATTTAATCAGTTACATGTCATCAATTTTCATCCAAAAATTGATGCGCATAGGGAAATACATAAGATGAATGATCACAAGTTTTAAAGAAGCGATTGCATATAGGCTATTGATCTCCTTTAAAACATATGCATTATGTCATAAAATCGACGCCTTAAGAGAAATTGATGCACTTTTAACAAGCACTCAGTATGTGCATATCAAGAGGAATTCAAAATTCATCCCAAAGGACATAAAAATAGCGCTTCATAATTTTCTCATTAATGACAGGTTTTAATAGAGAAATTGCATATATTTTGAAGACTTTCAAAACATGCAACTCCAGTAAAAATCCACACCAAAAACCATGGGGAAGAGAAACTCATTTTTCAAAGACAATAGCACATACAATTCAAAAGGAGAGTCACCACCATTAGCTTTGAGAGGGAAAACACACTTTTTCAAAGTCTTTGCATATGTCTTCACCAATGAAAAGACATGCAAATTCCTCAAAAATCGATGCCCTATATGACTCTCTTTCATAATGGGTTTTAAGAAGCTTTCGCATATGTTTTAAAACATGCTAACTCTGCAAAAATCGCCACCCATATGACTTAAAATGAGCTTTTATAAGGAATTTTCATAAGCAAACAAGAGGCCATGGGTTTTTTAAGAGTAAACGGATATGAAGGGAGAAACTTAAAATATATGCATTTCTATAAATAAAAAATCGCCACAATTAGTTGAGTTATAAAGAGTTTTTTTTAGATAACTCAAAGCATTTTCATATGTAATTACTTTCAAAAAGCTCATCTTACATATTGTTGTATGAATAGTAAGACTTTAAATATAATATACCTTAATACAAATACAAATCTTAATATAAATCCCACTAATGTGAAAGAAAATATAATCTTTCATATGTAACCTTATGTTTTTAAATGATATGATATTGAGACAAGTTTAAAAAGCCCACTATTATTAAAAACTATCTAGTAAAACTTCTTAGAATGCCGTGAAATTTTAAGGTGGGACTTTAAATCCACTTTACATATAAACAAAATTCCTACTTCATGTAATTAACAAGAAAAATCTCACTTGTAGGACACTTTAAACCTTTATACCCTGAGCTAGACAACTCTAATTGATGCTTAAGATAGCTCAAGATGAGCATAATTTCAAAAGCCACAAACCTAAGGCAAAAAAAAGACCAAAAAATCAACAAACAATCAAGGAAAACCAAACAAAGACTCTCTTTGAAAAATTTAACCCAGAAAAGGTTTTGTAGAGTTGTCTCAATTTTGCAAACACAAAATTGAGCAACAACTGGCTCTGACTGGGGAACCTAGCTTATTTGTTCTTAGTAAAAATGAGGAATATATAATCTAGAATTTACAAGTGCCTTAGTATCCATTGGGCTACAGAGTCAAGCATCAAAAACAAAAAACAAAATGATGACGTGACTGATGCAAAGAAACTAATGAAAAACAAAACACAAAGTTGTGCAAGTGTAGTTATTGAAAACAAAGAAGATCTACCTAATTAAAACTAGGTGACAATGCAAAATTTTAGATCAAATCATTTAATGGCTCAGGAAAATAGCTAGTTTTTTTTCACCAACTTGTAGTACCTTACATGTTCACACACAACTTTTCAACCATGAAACACGAACAGCTAGAGAATTGATACCAATTCTTGATGGAAGGCCACTTGGAAGAGATGAACAAATTCACCTTCCTTAGATGAGTCATATGTACTTCTACTCCAAGATGAGTCCATAGATCCAATATTCTCCTGTCAAACTACACGTGCTTCTTTAGACCCTTCTTTAGTTGTATCTTCATGCTTAGGTACAAGTAAATTATCTAACTTTCTATTGTCCTCCAACTGAGTGAGATCTCTTATAGGGACATCCTCTTGATCTAACAAAGATTGAGCTCTTCTTTCTAGATACAACTTGAGTGACTTTTTCATCAACCATCATCACGTTAGGCTGATCAAAATGATTTCCCTCATTGCTTGCTTCTACATCATGTTGGTTACAAATTTTAGACATTAAATAATTATCTTCAATAATTGAACGAAAGTCCTGTATGATGTTCATGATAAGACCTTCATCAAGTTGTGGAGTAACTCTTTCACGCAACATTCGTTGAAGTCCATGACTTGGAAATGATGATGCATTATTTTCAACTTGACTAAGACTTGCTTCCATGTGTAATGACATGATTTTCTTCATTCACTTGAACACTATAAGAATGAGTTGCATCTTTCTATTTTTTTATCAATGGATTTCTAAGACTACATGAAACTAAAATAAGAGTTGTCTGCTATGTCTTCTTCCTTTTCTTGGAAGAGTGTAGAAATATAATTTTCCTCCTATTTAGGATGTTTTTTTGTTGTCTTCGTTGATGGTGCCTCAATAGAATTTTTTTGTGGTGATGAGACTAACTTTTGTTGATTCTCAATAGCATAACTATGAGGAACATTTAGAAGAGGCTTTCTTGGTGCATCCTTGTGAGGAACAAAAAACATACCTTGAACTATTTTATTTTTGAGGGAAATCAAATCCTTTTCCAACCTTTGCACTGTAGGATTTGTCCTTGTTAGAGAAGAAAATGAATCGGAAGAAAGATAACTTTTGTCAAACTCACTTGCTTAAATTCTTATATGCCCAGCAAGAATAAGGTCATCTTCAATTCTAATGGTCAATGTCTATGCAGCTACAAGAGTAGTAGGAGATTCTCTTCTCAGTAGAAATCCAACTTCAGGAATCTGAGCATTGACAAAGAAACACTTCAAGTTTTCAATTGTAGGCTGAGCAATAGCTGAAATATTTCGTGTCAACTTGTTGAAATGAGCCACAAATTCATGCATAGGTAGGTTAGATGCCTTCTTCAGCTATGTGAATTGGACCAATAGAGTGTGAGCATCTTCAAAATGCTTAAACCTTTCTTCAAACTTGACTATGAGAATAGCCCATTTTGTGATGGTTTGCGGTGCAAGATGATAAAACCAATACGCAGCTACACCTTGGATACTTTCCACAACCAACCTTAGAAACATGTCCTCATTTTCAACACCATGAACATTGCATGCAATGTAAAAAGAAGAAATATGTTCATTAGGATGTTGTTTTCCATTATCGACGATCCTTGAAAAATTCTTTTGCAGTCAATTAGGAAGATCATGTAGAGGTAGAGCCAAATTCAACAGACCAAAATCATTTCCCAAAGGACCTTGGGCCATTTACATGTCCTTGGTATAATATTGAAAAACTACAAGAAATAAAAATATGATGGAACAATTACCACGAATAGGACACAAGTATACTTCAAACAAAACCATGAGGCTTCTGAATGTGTGTTGTCTCCCCAATAGATCAATTAGATCAACCTGAAAGAAACCCTGTACAAAATAAATCTATACTAACTTGGATGGAACTTCATTTAGTTCTTTCTTATAGAACAAACATTTAATATTTTCCTCTTTTTAGAAAAAATGGTAACTGAAAGTGTGTAAAAGATTTGAGAAAATAGTAATAATTTTTTTTAAAGAAGCAAAGTATCCATGAAGGCACAAATTCCTCTATTTCTTTTCCGAGACAAGAAAAAAAACTAGAAGCTCAAATTCTTCTCAATCGATCTTCTTATCAACTTTTGGATAAAAATGTGTTCATTCCCTAGCAGAGTCGCCAAAAACTTTTGGCTAAAATTTTTGCCAGTTACTAAGACTACAACTTGGGAAAATTGTTATTTTAGGCAGCAGTATGCAAAATTTATTTCTCCTCTCAGCAATAGGGGAGACTCCCTTTTAACCATGGGTGGATTCAATAAAAAACTGAACTGTACTACAAATTGTTCATCTTGCTACGATAATATCGATGGCTTAAGAATTGACGTAAGAACAATTCTTAAGACAACAGTCTACTTTAACTAAAATTGAAACAAATGTAAGAGCACAAAGTCTCTTATATCTACTTCAGATGATTATCCTAAAACTAGAATAAATGAGAAAAAACAAATTCTTTCACCAAATACCCTCTACCTATATAAAATTCTATTAGTGAAGCTCAAAGTCTTCAACTTTAAATTGTTGCAGTCACTACTATTTATATTAATCATGATTTTTGAAGCACAAAGCCTTCTGAAACTCAAATCAAAATGCTCCAATGATCCACACAAGACAACTATCGATTTGAAAAAGGATCAACAAATGACACATAAGAATACATTCATCAATTTTCAAGATAAACAACAAAAAAATTTCTAATCCTTATTCATTTATTCAATTACTCAGCTTTGCACAATGAAACTCAAAGTTTTCATAATACAAGAGATTTGCATATAGTTTTCTTTCACACAAATAAATATGTTAATTACAATAGGTATCACTCCTTTATATAAGAAAAGGAGGAGATGAAAATGGAGAAGAAAGAAGTAACCCTTAACCACTTTGACCTATTAAATTTTTATCCCTAACTAACTAACTTTGAATTTTTCAATCCTGCAGGACCTAATGTACTTACAAGATGATTACATGAAACTACTTTTCATGTGATACTATTGCATGAAATTATATTATCAAGTTCCTATTCTACATTGTATGTAATCTGTCAAATACAAATTACAAATACATGATGAAAATATTTTGAGTGTCTGACAAGACACGACGTCTATTATATCATCCTTTGTCAGTCTTCATGCTGCTACAGGATACTCGAGTATTGATGTGTTCTAGTTTGGTGAAATCATCTCAAACCAGAATATGAATCTGCATCCTTTAATGTCTTGCATCATAGTAGTGATTTCTAAACAAACATATTTTTCATTATCATTTCAGTCTTGAAAGCATTCTATGACAATCATCATTGCTTCTCCCATCCCTTTCTTTGTATGGAAGCACCATGTTGTTGTCCTCAAGCGCAAACCTGGAAGAGTATGCATGTGGGATATAAGTGGAAGGCCTTTGAGAAACAAAGGGTAATGGATTTTGGGCAAAATCAACTCTTTAAATGAGGGAAAAACTTAAAAAATAGGGTTTTCTGGAGGCACTCCATGCATGCGAACAACAAGCTTTGAATAGATAAAATGAGTATAAGAGATGGAAATATATACAAATAAGCATTTGATATGAGATGTGAGGTCTTTGAAAATGATTGTAACGCAAAAATCTATGGAAAAAAACATGAAGGTGGGTTTTTTTATTCTGTGCTGCATATTTAGCTTAGTTACTTATAAATAAGATTTTAATGCCCCATTAAAAGTAACTTTTAAAAGGTACAAATAACATGGAAAAGTGGGGTTTTTCAACACACTTTGCATTTGGCAGACAATAGGCAAAAATATTAGGAAAATGCTTTTGTACATGGACAAATATTCCATATGTATAGTAGGATTTTGGGAATAATGTGCATATTGAGGAAAAGTAAAGAAGGTCACAAAAGGTTGGATTTTTTGGCTATCTTGCATATTGGAAGTTTACATTTCTCTTTTGACATGTACATGTGGAAAAGGTGGGTTTTTCATCACATTTCACACATAGGGCAACACTTAGTATTTTTGGAACAATTCACCATTAAGAATGGGGTTTTTAATCTCGAATACATACGTAGGATAAATGACATCCTCATATGCAACTTGGAAGAATATGAGAGAAAGAATATGGAAATGGAAAGACAACAAAACATATGCAAAACTAAAAATAAATGAAAGTATAAATATGTGCAAACAAAAAGAAAAACAAGAAACTCCATACCTTCCCTTGTAAAATGCAAAGAAAGACAATTGTCTCGAAATTGAAATTCTGGAAATAATTCAAGAATTTTGAATTTAGATAATGAAGTCAAATTTGTAGATATACAGGGCAAGATTTTGATTGAATCTTCATGCTCAATCAATTCATTTGCATGAGTCAAAGAAAAATGAATGAAAAATTTCCTACATGCATTTTCGAAATGCTTATAATCAGCAACAAACTTTGAAAATGTCAACCAAAAATGTGCCCTACTTGTATTCGAATTCTTCATGCAAAGTGGAATAAAAACAACACTATTTAACTCAAAAAAACTTTAAGCACAAGACTTACCAAACATAATAACCTAGAGTGGATTTATACGCTACAAATTTGAAATCATTCTTAAAAAGAAACATTTTTATAGATAGAAAGCTTGATGATGAGTTTTTTCAAACAAAAAACATATGTAAAAAGCTTTCGAAACACTTATTTTCATCCAAAATTGATGCGCATAAGTAGATTCATCAGATGAATGATCACGGATTTTAATGAAGAGATTGCATATAATGCGGTGCTCCTATAAAACATATGCATTATGCCATAAAATTGATGCCTTAAGATAAATCGATGCACTTTTAACAAGCGCTCAGTATACACATATCAAGAGGAATTCAAAATTTATGCCAAAAGACATAAAAATAGCGCCTCATACTTGGCTCATTAATGATGAGTTTTAATAGAGCAATTTCATATATTTTGAAGACTTTTAAAACATTCAACTGTTTTAAAAATTTACACCATAAACCATGGGTAAGAGAAATGTATTTTTCAAAGGTACTATAGCACATGCAATTAAGAAGAAAGTCGCCACCATTAGCTTTGAGAGGGAAAACACACTTTTTCAAAGCCTTTGCATATGTCTTTACATATGAAAAGACATGAAAATTTGTCAAAATTTGACTCCCTATATGACTCTTTCATAACGATTTTTAAGAAGCTTTCGCATATGTTTTAAAATATGCAAACTCTACAAAAATTACCACCCATATAACTTAAAATGAGCTTTTATATGGAATTTGCATAAGCAAAAAGGAGGCCATGGTTTTATAAAGAGTAAATGCATATGAAGTGAGAAACTTAAAATGTATGCATTTCTATCAAAACTCGCAACCATTAGGTGAGTTATAAAGAGTTGTTTTAGATAAATCAAAGCATTTGCATATGTAAATACTTTCAAAAAGCTCACCTTACATCTTGTTGTGTGAATAGTAAGACTTTAAATATAATCTGTATTAATATATATATGCAAATCTTACTAAAAATCCAACTAATGTGAAGAAAAATATAATTTTTCATATGTAACCTTATTTTTTTAAATGACATGATATGCAGACAAGTTTAAAAAGCCCACTATCATTAAAAACTATAGGTAAAAATTTTCCGAATGCTATGAAATTTTTAAGTGGGACTTTAAATCCACTTTACATCTAAACAAGATTCCTACTTCATGCAATTAACAAGAAAAAAGCCTACTTGTCAGACACTTTAAACCTCTATAACTTGAGCTAAACAACTCCGATTGATGCTTAAGATAGCTTCAAACGAGGAAAGCCACAAACCTAAGGCAAAGAAAAAGACCACAAACCCCACAAACAATAAAGGAAAATTAAACAAATAATCGACTTAAAGAATTTAACCCACAAAATTGTGTAGGGTTGCCCCAATTTTACGAATAAAAATTTGAGGACAACAGCGATGTACATGTTTTGAGGGTTCAATGGTTTTAATATATATAGCTATGTTGTTATGTACATGATTTGATGGTTCAATGGTTACATAATCTCCTTTTAAGATGTTAGTTAAATTACTTATGACCTCCACTTAAGATATTAGTTACATTACTTGTGACCTCTCCTTAATACATTAGTTAGATTACTTATGTTGTGGTGTACATGCTTTGATGGCTCAATGGTTTTAATATATATAGCTATGTTATTATGTACATGCGTTTATGGTTCAATGGTTACATGATCTCCCCTTAAGACATTGGTTAGATTAATTAGGACCCCCTTAACACAGTAGTTAGATTACTTATGGCCACCCCCTAAGACATTAGTTATAATACTTATGTTGTTATGTACATGCTTTGATGGTTCAATGGTTTTAATATATATAGCTATGTTCTGCAGGTAAAATAGATATATGTGAAAGTATAAACTAGTATATATATATATATATATATATATATATATGTCTTTGCACATGCATACATATATGTACAATCTTTTTAAAATCAATCTCAAGCACATATACATTATAATCATCTAGTTTATGAAATATATATATCCATACAAATTTCAGAAACATGAACATTCTAATTTAAGTATATTTACACATATAAATAAATAAAATAAAACATAAATAAAAATAGCTTGTTCAATTCATACTTATCAATATGTTTGAAAGAAAAATGATTTAATCATACATATATTTTTTAATGAAAAAGATGTAATGAACCTAAAAGGCTGTCTAATTTACTTTAATATTACAACAACTAACGTCAACTATTAGGTTATCTTTAGTGTTCTAATACAATTTTACAAATTTTACTTAATTATACGTATGGTTGGAAGTTAACTAGGTTTGAAGTATGGTTAACTATGTTTGTTAGTAATAACGGAGAGGGGGGGTGAATCAGTGGCCTTAAAATTTTATCCTTCAAAGATTTAACCACCAATCAAATAAACCTCAGATTATTATGTCCTTGCAAGATTCATGTCATGAAATACTTATAATGATTAACCGTCTGTTGGTTTTCCTTGTCTATCCTTATCCTCCTTGATTATTGATAAGCAGTATAACTATTTATCAAAACTCAGTAAATAAGCAAAGTATACCGATCAACCTAGTGTTAACTATGTCAGATACAAAACAATGAAGAAATAAATCATACACACATAACACATGAATTTTTAACATGGAAACCCTGTTAAGGGAAAACCCACTGGGACCGGTACCTCAAATTTTCACTCTTATGAAGTGAGCCCTGTTAGGAGCCAACCCTGTTAAAGGTTACAAACACACTATTAAGTGTGACCTTGTTAGAGGATTTTATACATAGAGGTTGTCACTTAATATCAGGAATCTATTGCTACCATCCTTGAATCAACCTCATTCTTAGACTATCAATAGGTATCGGGCAAGTCCAATGCTACTTTCATGAATCAACCTTTTTGGCACTCCTTGGAATGTACCTCAATATATAGAAGACTGTTAAGTCCTGCTTTGTTAAGAGACTTTGTGCTTCAATGGTTAAACTGAGACACTATGACCTGTTCATGATGCAACTTTGAATTGCATATTTTCAGATCTATTTAAGTACATTACTTCTCTGGTCAATGTATCAAGGTAAGTGCAAGAAGTTGAGTGCCAATTCCGCGGAAGTCTTGTGGGCTTGAAAACTACCGCTAGAAACGGGCACCCGTTTTGAGAAAAAGGGCACCCGTCTTAGGCTCGGACACCCGATCCAAAATTCAAAAAATGGGTACCCATTTTTTTCAAAACGGGTGCCCATTTTTTAAAACGGGTACCCGTTTTTTTTCAAAACGGGTGCCCTTTTTTTAAATTTTTTTTTTTTTTAAATCATTTTTTTATGCCGATTTATTACAATTAAGAAACGGGTACACGTTTTTAAACGTGAGCCCGTTTTTTAAAATTCAAATTTACCAAACCACTATTTGCATTGGATTTCAGTTTGGGACAGGTTTGGTGGGACCAAGCCTATGCTTGGACCTCCAAAATAATGGCTAAGGCATTTGAACACCAGATTTCTGTCTTGCCGTAATTTTTTGAGGGTCTTCCT
>MU226578.1:4671190-4728596 GCA_018584345.1 Thuja plicata | reverse complement strand
ATCAGTTTCTCTTCAGCATCCTCTTTCTATTCACTCCCCTTAATCCCATTCGTAAATGAATTAAGCTTGTCTCTTATATAGACATGATATTCACTATTTCTTGATTCTTGATTCTTGGCGTGAAAAATAATCTAGCCAATTTGATTTAAACTATAAATCTTGATTTATCTCATAGTTATCTTCTTGCCAACTGTACAAATCTTCTTTAAATCAATCACTTAAATCTGGTCGAATAAAACAAAGAAAATAACCAGTTAAGTCTATCTTTAGCTCTTGTGAGCTAGATATTTTGTTGTTTTATGAACTCTCTATTCTGTCAGTCATCTTTGTAGTTAGTTGTCAGTGACAACTGACAGTTCCATCGGCGTGACTCCAGTTAGCTTTGGGATCTCCTTCTGTCGAGCATCATTGGATTTTTACTCCTTGGGCAACTCTATTTTTAGCTCTTCGGGCATCCTTTGGTTTTTCTTCATCGGGGAACACTATCTTCTTCTCGTTGGGTATCACTGTGACTTTTCTTCTTTGCCTTTATCAATGGTGTGCACTCCATCGGTGTTATCTGTCACTTAGTGAATACTTGAATTTTATGAATTGTTGAAAGCATAACCTTTGTTCCATTGATTCTCTAAATTCTTTGGCATTATGTACATGACCGTATAGATGATATCAAGTTGACATCAATGACAATACAAACCATTAATTGATTTAATGTCTTGCATTATCTTCAACTTAACAATTATCAAACATTCAATCAGTTACATGTCATCAATCTCTCCCTTTGGCATTGATGGCAACATACTCTATTATCACACTATACTATTTCTAATACAATATGAATTACAATAGTTGAGATTAATCAAACTACCAATCTTTTTGTTTGATAACTGATAAATGTCTGATCTCAAGTAAGCTCTGTTTTAGCTTAGATTTGATTCTTGCAAATCTTTGTCTTCTGATGTGTTGAGTCCTCTTTTTGTGTCAATTTCTCTCTTTTGACTATTCTCTCTTGTGTGATGTCTTTTTCTCTTTTCAGCAACTCTCCCTTTGTGTAATCTTTTATACAACTTTCTCTCCCTAGGGATATAATCTCTCCCTGCTGGAGTAATTTGATAATGGATAATCTCTCTCCCTTTTTCAGAAGAATGTGATAATATGGATAATTTCTCTCCCTTTGACAACAATGCCAAACAAATATCTCACAAATATCTGACATTCATGTCAAATAATCTTTTCTCTTCATCTATAATATATTCCTTGAATTTCCCTTATCCATCAGAAATACAAAAATATGCTCTGGTGCTCGATTCTGGTATATACATGTCTGTATATAGATGTATCTTTGAAGTTCATCTCTTTTCTTGCATCAACATGAATGAGATTATGATAATATGTAGGCTGATGCAGCCTTCAGTCATATTACTAACTGGTATACAAGGGTTTGACCCCTAGTCTCTTTCTTAAGTACTCAAATGTATCCTTGGACAGTGGCTTGGTGAAGATATCAGCTAATTTTTCTTTTGATTGCACATACTCAAGTATCACCTCTTTTTCTTAAACTCGTTCTCTCAAATAATGATACTTTATGGGAATGTGTTTAGTCTTTGCATGCATGACTGGATTCTTGGAAATGTTTATTGCACTGGTGTTATCACAATAGATAATTACTGGTTCTAAGATCTTCATATGCATACCTTCCAGCAACTGTTTGATCCATGCAATATTTGAGCAATTTACAGCAGCAACAACATACTCTACTTCTGCAATAGATTGAGAGATGCATCCTTAGTTTTTGTTAATCCATGTGACAAGTTTTTCATTCATAAAGAATTCTCCTCCAGTTTTTCTCTTTCGGTCATGAGGATTTCCAGCCCAATCAGCGTTGGTAAACACCTTAAGTTCAAATTTTCCTTTTCTTCTATACCATAAGCCAAATTCCTCACTGTTCTTCAAATATCTTAGAATTCTTTTCATAGCAGTCATATGTGATTCCCTGGGGTTAGAAAAAAATATAGCAACAATTCCTACTGCATGTGTAATATCTGGTCTAGTGTGAACAACATACATGAGTTTTCTAATTATTGATCTGTACAAAGTGTGATTTACCTTTGTTGTCTTGTCCTCCTTTGTTATCTTACATCTAGTAGCCATTGGTATTCCAATTGGTTTGGAATCTTCCAACTTGAATATTTTTAGGACCTCTTTGATGTATTTGGACTGTGTAATGAAAATACCTTCACTTTGTTGAATGATCCGTAGACCAAGAAAGAACTTGATCTCTCCAAACATAGACATCTCAAACTCTTTGCTCATCTCATTACCAAATAATTTTCATATCATATCATTGTTTTCAAATATGATGTCATCAACAAATATTTCAACAATCAAAACATTAGCATCAGTATCTTCCTTCAAATAAAGATTACTATTTTCACTAGTCCTTACAAATCCAATACTTATTATATAGGAATGAAGTTGTTCATACAAGGCTCTAGAAACTTGTTTCAATCCATACAAGGCTTTGTGAAGTCTACATGCCATGTTTCTCTTGTCTGGATCGACAAACCCTTCTAGTTTCTCAATGTATACCTCTTCTTCAAGTATTCCATTTAGGAATGTTGACTTGACATCCATTTGATATACTTTGAATCCTTTGAATGCAGCCTAATCACGTATTATTCTTACACCTTATAGCCTAGCAACGGGTGCAAATTTCTCTCCATAGTCTATACCTTCTTCATGTGCATACCCCTTGCATACTAGTCTTGCTTTGTTTCTTGTGACTTCTCCATTCTCGTTCAGCTTATTCTTGAATATCCATTTTGTACCAATGACATTCTTGTCATCTGGTCTTGGCACAAGTGACCATGTCTTGTTCTTCTCAATCTTCTCAATTTCATCATTCATAGCACTTATCCATTCCTCATTATCTAGTGCAGCATTGACAGATTTTGGCTCAAACTCACAAATTAAACAATTTGAGTTAAAAGACTTACTTCTTATTCTTGTACCAGCTTTCTTATCTCCTATGATCTGGATCTCTGGATGGTTCCTTCTTACATATCTTGCAATTATAGGCACATCTCTTTGTGTGTCATCTTGATCATTATTTTGATCTTCATTATGTTCTTCATCACCTTGCACATTATTTTGATTATCATCCTGAACATCGGTAACAACAGTCTGACCGTCGGTTGCAACATTCTTTTGTTCTGGAATTAAGAACTATTGCTCGGGTAGAGTGTTGGGTTCTTCACAATATACAAACTTATTGTAGTCCTCTGATTCTTTTGTTCTTTCCAGCTCATTCTTTTCTGCAAATTCATCTATCTTTACATTTGCACTTTCAACAATTTTGTTAGAAGCCTTGATGAGACATTTATAGACTTTTCTCTTGGTGGAATACCCTAGAAAAATACCTTCATCACTCTTGGCATCAAGCTTTCCATTTCTATCATCCTTTAAGACATGACATTTACTGCCAAAGATTTTGAAGTAACTTACATTGGGTGTTTTACCATACCATAGCTCATAAGGTGTCTTCTTTGTGTCCTTCAATTGTACTCTAATTAGTGTGTAGACAGTAGTAATGACAGCTTCCCTCTAGAAGATTTTGGTGATGCCTTTCTCTATCATCAGTGTTCTAGCACAATCAATTATTAATTTTTTCCTTCTCTCAGCAATCCCATTTTGATGTGGTGTTTGTGGTGCAGAAACCTGTCTTTTTATACCATGCTCATTACAAAAATTAGTGAATTCATCTGATATAAATTCTCCTCCTCTATCTGATCTCAAACATTTCAAATCCTTACCACTTTTGTTTTCTACCATAGCCTTATACCATCTAAACATCTTGAATGCTTCAAATTTATCTTTTAGAAACATGACTGTCATCATTCTAGAATAATCATCAACAAAGAGAATAAAATATCTATCTCCATAATAACTCTTTTTCCTCATTGGTCCACATAAATTAGTATGGACTAATTCTAGAATGTCATCAGATGTATGGGTTTTACTTTTGAAACTAGAATTAGTTTTTTAACCTTTTTGACAATTCTTGCACATGATATTGTCTGGCTTTGTCATCGTTGGTAAGCCTCTTACATTTCTCCTCCTGCTTATTTTCATCATGTTGTCAAAATTCACATCACACAATATTTTGTGCCACGGTCATATGTCTTCATTTCTAGTTATTAAGCAAGTGGTGTTAGTATCATTCAGATAGAATAAGTTACCTTTAGTCTATTCACTGGTACTAATCAGTTTTCCTGATTCATTGAAGATCTTTGCCTTCTTATTCTCAAATGCTACTCTATGACCTGAATTATTTAGCTAAGAAACACTCAACAGATTATAACTCAATCCTTTTACCCAATAAGCATTTTCACATTTAATCAGGTTATTCAAAATTATAGTTCCTTTACCTTCAACTGGACAAGGTGTATCATTACCCATTCTTACTATACCACCATTATAATACTCAAAAGTGTTAAACTTTTCTTTATCATCGGTCATGTGGTGAGTGCAGCCACTATCTATAATCCAGATGTCATTCTTGCTAACCTTAGATATGAGTGTAGTTTCTACATACTTTTCATCTTCATCTTAATCATCTCGATGTCTTCATCAAGTTCTGTGTCAGTATCTTCATCTTTGCAAGAAGCTAGGTAGCTAGCCTTCTTGCCTTTGTCCTTGTAGTCTCAGGTATATCTTCTTTCTGATTGTCGGTAACCTCTGTAATCTTTGTTATCACCTCTGTCAGATTTTTTCTCAAAAGATTTGTCATTACTTCTGTCATCTTTTCTTTTGTTAGGACATCTTGCAGCAAAGTGTCCAATCTCTTTACTATTAAAGTATACAAGTGGTAACTTTCCTTTGTATTTACCTTTGCCTCTCTGCGTTCTTCTAGCCATAAGTGCTTCTATTTCATCTAGATCTTCTTCTTCACTTTCACTTTCACTATCTCTTCTAGATGTGTGTCTATGACTTGATTTTATTATTCTCATAGAAGACTTAAATGCAGACTCTAAGTTTGGTAAGACACTATTATCAAAGTTATTCATCTCAAATGAAATTAGTCTACCAATTAAACTATCAAGAGTAACTGTATTGTTTGCTACTGCTATCATTTCTTGAATGGAAGAAACTCTAATAGCATATACCGGCAGTAAGGTTCTTAAGATTTTACTTACCATTGTCTCCTCTTCAAATGTACCTCCAACTCCTCATATAGCATTGACTACTTTTTAATTCTTTTGTTGTACTATGTGATATTTTCTCCTTCTTTCATTCTGAGATCATCAAATTTTCCTCTGAGGCTTTCTGCCTTCACTCTTAGAATATTTGTATCACCTCCATGTACAAGCTTCAGTTTGTCCCACATCTTCTTTTCCGTTTTGCAAAATTCATCATCAGAGAGTGAGAAAGAAAGCTCTATAACCATGCAGTTGTGTTCATGTTTCTCTCTTAATTGATCTACTATCAATACTCATGTAGGAAACACATATTCAGTATCTATGAATTGATTAACATCATTACCAATACCTGATAAGTGGATTCTTATCCTACTTTTCCATGAATAAAAGTTTTCTTTGTTCAACTTGGGCACATCTCGTCTGTTCATCTTGTGATCTTGACTTAGGTCTTGAAACCTTCCTTTCTAACAACACAAGCTCTGATACCAATTATTAGTAATAACTGGGGGGGTGAATCAGTGGCCTCAAAATTTTATCCTTCAAACATTTAACCACCAATCAAATAAACCTCAGATTATTAAGTCCCTACAAGATGCATGCCATGAAATACTTATAATGATTAACTGTCTGTCAGTTTTCCTTGTCTCTTCTTATTCTCCTTGATTACCGATAAGCAGTATAACTATTTACCAAAACTCAGTAAATAAGAAGAGTATACCGATCAACCCAGTGTTAACTATGTCAGATACAAAACAATAAATAAATGAATCATACACACATAACACATGAATTTTTAACGTGGAAACCCTGTTAAGGGAAAAACCACTGAACCAGTACCCCAAATTTCCACTTTTCTGAAGTGAGCCTTGTTAGGAGCCAACCCTATTAAAGGTTACAAACACACTGTTAAGTGCGACCTTGTTAGAGGATTTTATACATAGAGGTTGTCACTTAATATCAGGCATCTATTACTACCATCCTTAAATTAATCTCCTTCTTAGACTGTCAATAGGTATCAGGAAATTCTAATGCTACTTTCATGAATCAACCTTTTTGGCACTCCTTGGGATGTATTCAATATATAGAAGACTGTTAAATCCTTCTTTATTAAGAGACTTGATGCTTCAATGGTTAAACTAAAACACTATGACCTGTTCATGATGCAACTTTGAATTGCATATTTTAAAATCTATTTAAGTACATTACCTCTCTGATCAATGTACCAATTCAATTCTTTGTGCTCCACACTTTCTTCTCTATGATGTTGTGCTTCACTGTTCATCAGTGTCTGAAAAATTCTTTAGTTCTTCTTCAACTTTATTGATCAGGACTGTATGAAGTTATTCTTCATGAGTTTCTCTTTAGCATCATCTTTCTATTCACTCCCCTTAATCCCATTCGTAAATGAATTAAGCTTGTCTCTTATATAGACATGATATTCACTATTTCTTGATTCTAGATTCTTGGCGTGAAAAACAATCCAGCCAATTTGATTTAAAGCATAACTCTTGGTTTATAACGTAGTTATCTTCTTGCCAACTATACAAATATTTCTTAAATCAATCACTTAACTCTGGGTGAATAAAGCAAAGAAAACAACTAGTTAAGTCTATCTTTAGCTCTTGCTAGCTAGATATTTTGTCATTTTATGAACTCTATGTTATGTCGGTCATCTGTGTAGTTAGTTGTCGGTGACAACTGAGAGTTCAGTCGGTGTGACTCCAGTTGGCTTTGAGATCTCTATCCATCAGGCATCATTAGATTTTTACTTATCGAGCAACTCTATTTTCAGCACGTTGAGCATCCTATAGTTTTGCTTCGTCAGGAAACACTGTCTTCTGCTCATCAGGTATCACTATGACTTTTCTTCTTTGTCTTTACCAATGGTGTGCACTTTGTTGGTGTTATGTGTCACTTAGTGAATACCTAACTTTTATGCATTGTTGAAAGCATAACCTTTGTTCTATTGATTCTCTAAATTCTTTGGCATTATTTACATGATTGTACATATGATATCAAGTTTATATCAATGACAGTACAAACCATTAACTGATTTAATGTCTTACATTATCAAACATTCAATCATTTACATGTCATAAATGTTAACTAAATTAATATAGAGTTTAGAATTGAGTTAAATAGGTTTAAATTATGATTAACTAGGCTAACTAACTTAATTTATGACTTTAGACTTGAGTTAACTAGATTTTATGTATGGTTAACTAGATTGACTAACTTAATATAGACTTTAGACTTTATTTAACTAGGTTTGAAGTATGATTAACTAGGTTATGTAACTTAATTTATGACTTTAGACTTGATTTAACTAGGTTTTAAGTATGGTTATCTAGGTTAACTAACTTAATTTATGACTTTAGACTTGAGTTAACTTGGTTAGAAGTATGGTTAACTAGGTTAACTAACTTAATATAGACTTTAGACTTGAGTTAACTAGGTTTGAAGTATGGTTGTAAGATAAGAAATGTAACATAAGAAATAGGATGGAGGTTACTAAAATGTAAAGGATGAATTCAATGTGTGTTATAAGAATGATGAAGGTAAGATTATCTTCTTAATCCAAAATTTCACAAAGGGAAGATCCAAATTGATTAACCCTAAAGAAAGGATCAATGCATAAATGAATCAACATATTAAAAGGATAGGGATAAAGATAAAAACCCTAACTCTCATTTTATAGAAGAGAGTGTGTGAATAATATAGAAATATTAATAACATTAATTGAAATAAATAGGTGAAAAGAACTAACCTTGAAATGTTCTAGATTTGAAGAATGCTATTTTCGGGGGTCTGCACTCAGTTTCTGGAAAATCTGAGACCGGATCTGGAATAGAAATACAGAGACAAACAAAACCTAGAAATATTTTTCCATTTCGATACAGTTCCAATTTTGACCCTCACAATAGTGTCACCATTGACCCAGAATTTTTGATTTTGACCTAGTGTAGAATCAACCTAAAAAGTGTCCGACAAGAAATCTATTTCTAGATCCCAAAATTTTGCCAAAAAGGGTATCCGAATCTGCACTCTAATTTTCTATTCTGAACCTATACCTGCAAGAAAATTTTAATTTTTTGTTGGGGGGAGGGGTTTGCCTTAGTGAAACCCCGATATAGGAATTAACCTTGACATCAATAATTGAAATAAAGAATGCTAGCACGTAGTAGAATTAAATCTAATAATGAAGCTATGATATTCAATGGATATGCAATTGTATGTCGAATGTAAACAAGTATGTAAATATGAAAGCTTGGACTCAATATTAGAAACCATAAACCTCCATGATTTTATGTTTGTAATCCACCTTAAAAAGAGAATGAATGAGTGTTTTAGTATGCACAAAGGATCTTGAAGGAAGATCACACCATGATGGATAGTTCTAGGTCTTGAATGATGAATATTGAATGCTTGAACCAAATCCCTTCAAAGGCTTGAAATATTGAATCCTTGATCTTCAATGGATAACTTGAATGCTTGAGAGGAAGACTTAAACACTTTGAAATCTTGAAAACATGTAGAAGAATGGATTCTTGAACTTCACTTTAATGCTTCTTGGATAATTGATAATTCATAGTTAACATTACTTAGCTTGGCTTAGAGAGAGGAGAAAACTTCCTTATATATGAAACTAGGGCACAATCTTCTAGAGAGGCCTAAATAGGATAATTAAATTCTAATTAGACCTATATCCCTAGAAGAGGACCTATATTAAATATAATTTAAGAATTGTCACTTCGGAACCCAAAACAACTAACCCGGAAGTGGGAAATGAACTTTTAATGACCTTTGGCATCTGAGAGGCTTTCAAATTTGAAAGGGGGACCCAGGTCAAGGTTGAGATCATCCTTGACCTAGGTCAAGGTCAAGGTTGACCTTGACCCAAGGAGTCAGAACCCTTGGAAAATATGCCAGATGTGATGGATGGTGCCCAGAGAGGCCCCATCAGGGTCTTAAACAAACACAGATGTAGGAGAGGGTGCAGAAATGAGGGAACAATATGTTGGTGGTAAAAAACACCTCCTAAGGAGGGCTAAACATTCTTAAGTGCTTCCATTTTAAGACAATAAATTAAGCCCCCACTTTAGCGGGAGTATGGAAATCGAACATAGTCGAGGTAAAGTTAGAAGAAAGACTTTAGTGGATCACAACAAGGTAGAGAATCACTTATTCAAGGACATGAGCCCCCAAACCAAGGATTCTAACTCAACATACATGCATAAAGATATGAAAGTAAA
Source organism: Thuja plicata (assembly GCA_018584345.1). Lineage (NCBI taxonomy): Eukaryota > Viridiplantae > Streptophyta > Pinopsida > Cupressales > Cupressaceae > Thuja > Thuja plicata. The sequence continues at coordinate 4,719,148 of MU226578.1, read as the reverse complement.
GAGAAATTAATCATAGAAAAAATACATGACTACATAAGAAAGACAAGAGAAACACTATACATAACATACCTTCATGATCTAATCCTACTAGCATGATAGCGAAAGAGAGAAAAGAGATAGTGATTACCTCGCCTAGTAAGATGCCCACCTTACCATGAATCACCAAGGAGGGAGAGCCCAATAGGTTCACCCATAAACTATGCTTTGTAATTGTAATGCATCTTTTGATGACTTTTGAAATATTCATAGATCCACATTCTTGTATCACTGTGGAATATAAAATGTGTGTCTTTTCAGGATTTAGCAACTTATGTGCATTACCTTCCAAGGATTTAGCATATTGTAAAATGTGTATCTCTTTAGGATTTAGCAACTTATGTGTGTTACCTTCTGAGGATTTCGTCAAAATAAAAATAAAAATGTGTGTCTCTTCAGGATTTAGCAACTTATGTGTATTACCTTCCGAGGATTTAGCATGTTGAAAAATGTAAACTATAATATAAGGGAGACCCTATATACACCCTAGTGCATGAGCACCTAGGTAGGCTAGTTTATAAGATGGAACCTAGGGTTTTCTCCTTCTTTGTTTTTTCTTATAGTGGTTCTATCCAGACCACTAGATGAATAAAGGGACCAAGAGTCCTAGTGTGTGGAGTGTTTGTAGGAGGATGGGTCTTGTTAGGTCCTTAGAGACCTTTGTGTCCATTTAGGTCCAATTAGGTTTTTTTGTAATTTTTTGGAAAAAGGAGCCAAGAAAGGACTAGAGGTCCTATTTGATTTTTTTTCATCATATTTGGTGGGTTGGACAAGTTTGGGCATGGTTAGACCAAGTTTGGAGACCAAACTCAAAAGTTACAAAAAGTTGTCAATGTTATCATTGAGAACTTTTATGACAAGATTGCATCTTTGGTGGAATTTCTTAGATAACTGTCTTAAACTGATGAATTATTGTTTGGGTCAACTATATATGACCATCCTTGAGATGTTTGAAGGGTTGGAAAGTTTGAGAAATTTTGTGTACGGACTGTATTTGTCAATAACAGTGACTGTTAAGGTGTTTTGAGGTGATCTGATAGTTTAATGGATTGAATCCAATTCTATGAGCATTGTTTTGTGTAATGTAGGTTGATAGAATATTTTTTGTTGTGGTAGTTTGTTTAATTAAATAGTTTTAGTTACTTGTTTAAATAATTTTGTTATCAGCATTGTCGTTGTTCTGAACTAGGCATTGTGAACAAATGGGGTCTTAACTCCATTTTCCACTGTGGCATTGGCATGGGTCTTTGGATTATGAGAGTAGACTCCATGTACATTTTTTATAGTTATAGAGGGGCCCAGGAAGTGATGGCAGCCATTTTTAAGGTGATGCCCTAGGTGAACCAGTGTGGCATGGCTAGGGATCACCATTAGTTGCAGAGCCATTTTGGTGGATTAAAAGCATTCATAGCTTCAATCAAAGCTTTCAAAGGAGTAGGGTGGTGTGTTATGAGGTCCCCAAAGTCATTGGTAATACTTGGTGAGGTTTCTTGGATAGAAAGAAAGAAGTTCCTGTCAGACTGGTTTTGAAACCCTCAAAACCCTGATTTCTAGCCTTGTTTGTAGGCAGAGATGTACAGACAACTTGGGAGCCATAGACCTAGAAAATATCTAGTGTCTCAGTAAAGGGTGTTAAGATCCTAAATTTTTTTGGGCACGTTTTAATAATTTTGTATGTTATTGCATAAAAGGTGACAAAATAGGGCTAATTGCTTGTAGCCCTATTTGGATAGCAATTGTGTGAGTTCTTGGAACTCAATTAGATTTTTGTTACATAGTGTGCTTGCAGGTATTGGAAAGGGTCCTATGAACATCTTGGAAACCCTAATCCTCTCTATGGATTTATCATTGATCAATTTGCATCAATTGGAGCCTTTTAGGCCAAAGATGCAAGAAAGACCATTTGGGGTCTAGGAGAAAGTTTGGAAGTGTTTTATTTTATAGAATGGTTTCCACTAGTTGAAGGAGTTAGGATCTTGTGATAAGATACCTAAGGATCCTAGGGTTAGTGAAAGAACCAAACTAGGTCATAGAGTGACCTAGAAGACCCTAGAGGAGGTCTCAGAAGAAGAAATACTAGTGCTACATCAGAGTGGTATCAGAGCAAGTTGAGAAAGTTGGGAAGATTGGTTTATGTCAGAAGTGGAATCTTGTGGTTCTACAAAGATTATGACAAATCCAGAACTAGCCAAGGACATGGATGAGAAAAAGGAGAAAAATAGACTCCTTGAGGGTACCTTGGAAGCCATGAGGATAAAGATGGAAGAACTAGCAGATTCTACTAGGAAGAAAGACTTTGAAGCTGAAACCAATAGTAGGGGTAAGAAAAAGGTTGAAGAGGAAGACTTCATCCCCGAACTAGATTCAGTATTGAATGAGGAACCTTTCTTGAAGGCCATAAAGGCATTAAGTGGAAAAGCTTTGGAAGGAATACCTTTATTTGGAGGAAAGATGGATATTGAGATATTCGTAGACTTGATTGAAGAAATGGAGAATCACATTGAGTGTGAGGGGATAAGTGAAGCCCAAAAGATCATATTGGCCAAGTCTAGACTCAGAGGGTCAGCTTTGACTTGGTGCAAATACCTTCAGGATGAGAGGGTAAGGATGGGAAAGCAACCAATAGAAAATTGGAATGCTATGGTGTCCAACTTGAAGGAAAACTATCTTCCAGAGGACTATGAGATACATCTTCATAGGAAGAGACAAAACTTGAAATAGAAAGACCTAGATGTGGCCTCATATATTGACGAGTTCTAGAGATTGTGTGTAAGATCTAAATTGAAGGAAGAAGAGCCAATCAAAGTGGCTAGATACTTGGGTTGATTTAAGTGGAACATCCAAGAGGAGATTAGCCTATGGACACCTACCACAATTCAAAAGTGTCATCAATTGGCTATAAAGGTGGAAGAAAAGAACAGGAAGAAATGGGATTCTACCTTCAAGAACAAAAATAAAAATAGAGGTAGAGGGGGAGACCAAAGGGGTCAAAGAGGAGGCTGCCAAGGAAGGGGAAGTGAGAAAAGGTCACAAGGAGAGAATAAGTTGACAGAGCAGAAGACTAAGAATAGTTCAAGAGGAGGCTATAATAGAGATAGAGGTAATCATGGTGGTCCTAATAGAGGAAGAGAAGGTAAGAGTAGTTCTTATTTTGCAGCCATGAAATGTTATTACTGTGGGCAACTAGGTCATCCAGCCTATAGATGTCTAGACAAATCTTTTGCATAAAATAGTGATAAGAGTATAGAATATGCACATGAGAACACTTGAAGTGTCAAAACCCCTGAGGTAGACCATCTAGACTCAGAGATGGGTGAGAATCTAATGTTTGGAAGGGTACTAATAAGGAAACCAATCAAGGATGAGCCCAAACATAGGAGGGCATTGTTTAGAATCAGATGCAAGATCCTTAGTAAGGTGTGTAAGGTGATTGTGGACTATGGATCCATAGATAACATCATTTCATAGGAGGTAGTAGTGAAGCTTAAGCTTTCCAAGATACCCCATGTGAATCCCTATAAGGTGACATGGCTCAATAAAGGCCAATGTGTGCTGGTCAATGAGAAAACATGGGTAGAGTTCTCAATAGTAGGGTACAAGGAAAGGTTGCTTTATGACATCCTACGAATGGATGCTTTCCATTTTCTTCTTGGAAGGCCTTGGAAATTCGATAATGGGGTAGTGTATGATAGGAAAGAGAACTCCATCACTTTCAAGAAAGGAGGGAAGACCTTCAAAATTTAGTCATTACTAGAGGATGAAGAACCATAGACCAAAACTCCTAGTCTTATGCTATGCAATGGAAAGGAGTTTTTAAAAGATGTCAAGGGTGATGAGAGTGGGGGGTATGCCATTGTATTGAAGCCCAAGGAAGAATAAGAATCAATGAAGGAGCCATTACCATTAGAAGTGCAAGAATTGCTAGAGAAGTACAAAGACATAGTGAGTGATGGCACTCCTGCAACCCTACCACCTAAGAGGGTTATAAGTCATGAAATATACTTTGTGCCAGGGGCATCCTTGCCCAATAAAGTAGCATACAAGCTGATTCTAGATTAGAACTTGGAGGTAGCAAGACAAGTACAAGAGCTCTTGGATCAAGGCTTTATCAAGAAGAGCATTAGCCCTTGTACAGTCCCAATTGTTTTAGCATCCAAGAAGGGGGGAAAGTGGAGATTATGCAAAGACTCAAGGGCTATAAATAGGATTATAATAAGGTATAGATTCCCAATCCCTAGAATAGAGGATCTTATGGATTGCCTAGGTGGGGCAATGTACTTTACAAAGCTGGATTTGAAGAGTTCTTATAACTAAATCAGGGTGAAGGAAGGTGATAAATGGAAAATGACATTCAAGACCACAAATGGGTTATATGAATGGATTTTTATGCCATTTGGCCTCTCTAATTCTCTGAGCACATTCATGAGGCTCATGAATGAAGTCCTCAAGGACTTCATAGGGAAGTTTGTGGTGGTATATCTTGATGATATACTAATATTTATTAAGACAAGAGAGGAGCATATTAGACATGTTGAGGCAGTATTGAAAAGGTTACATGAAGAGAAATTGGCCATTAACCTTGAGAAGTGTGAGTTCTTTAAACAAGAACTAGTCTACTTGCACTTTGTAGTGTCAAAGGGGTCTTTGAAGATGGACAAAGACAAAGTTTCTACCATCCTAAACTGGCCTCCATCTACCACAGCCACAAAGGTAAGGAGTTTCCATGGCCTTGCCCAATTTTATAGGAATTTTATTAGGAATTTTAGTGGAATATGTTCACCTTAGATGGATACTATAAAGGGTGGGGTCAAAACTAAGTTTAGATGGACAGTAGAGGCAGGGAAAGATTTTTGAGTTGTTGAAGAAACAAGTGGCTACTCAACCAGTCCTACAATTGTCAAGCTTTGATAATTTGTTTACCATTGAGTGTGATGCTAGTGGAATGGTAGTAGGGGTTGTATTGAGTCAAGAGGGTAGACCAATTGCCTTCTTTAGTGAGAAATTGAATGAGGCTAAGAAGAAGTATTATTCTTATGATTTGGAACTATATGCCTTAGTCCAATCTTTGAGGAAATGTAGGCACTATCTTTTGCCTAAGGAGTTTGTAGTATTTACTGACAATCAGGCTCTTAGTTACATCAACACTCAAGAAAAACTAAGCAATAGACATTTGAAATGGATGGAGTACTTGTAGGCATTCAATTTTACTATAAAGCACAAGGAGGGTCAACTTAATAAGGTGGCAAGAGGCTGAGGAAGCCTATGAAAAAATGCATTAAGTTGGGAGCTGCGCTGGATGGTCTGCTAGTTTTTTGCTAGTAGTTTAGTTGGTAACTGTGTTTTTTAGTCTAGTTTTCTATTTCTTTGAGTTTTGGGTTGTTTGTTTGGGTCATGCTCTTTTGTTCGTAGCATGCATATCATGTTTGTAAGGGTTCTCATTGAATATCTTTAATCACCTATTGTAAAAGGTTTCGGGTTCCTTTCAAAACTTATTTTTACCTTAATCAAATACTTAATAAGGTGGCAGATGCCTTAAGAAAGAGGTTGTTGACAGTGCAAGAAGTTCACTTGAATAGCATTGGGATTGAAATTTTCAGAGACCTATACAAATTATATGAGGATTTTGGTGAGGCCTATAAGGTATGTGTTGATTTTGAGAATCATTTTCATAGAAAGTTCTCTGATTTTACTTTACATAATGGATTGTTGTTCAAGGGAAATCAGTTGTGTGTACCCAAAGGGTCAATGAGGATGAACCTCATCCAAGAGAAATATAATGGTTCTCTAAGTGGTCATTTTGGAAAGGAAAAGACCTTGGTATTGTTCCAAAGGTTCTACCATTGGCCAAAGTTGGTGAAAGATGTCACCAAGTATGTGGAGAAGTGTGTTGTTTGCATGAAGGCCAAAGGAGGAATGAGTAATGTAGGGTTGTACCAATTTCTACCAGTCCCTAATAGGCCATGGGAGTGTGTGAGTATGGATTTTATTGTGGGCTTACCCAAGAATAAACAAGGGTATGATAGCATTTATGTAGTTGTTGATAGATTTAGTAAAATGGGGCATTTCACCCCATGTAAAACTACTAGTGATGCTATCCACATTGCTTATTTGTTTTTCAAAGAGATTGTGAGTATCCATGGTCTCCCTTTGAGTATAGTCTCTTCTAGGGATGTAAAATTTATGAGCCATTTTTGGCGAACCTTGTGGACAAGATTGGGCACTAACCTATCTTTTGGTTTAGCTTATCACCCTTAGAATGATGGCCAAATTGATGTGTTAAATAGGGTGTTGGGTAACCTATTGAGGTGCCTAACTAAGGAGTATGGGAAGACTTGGGATGTGGTCATTCCCCAAGCATAATATTCTTACAATGATAGAAAGAATAGAATGATAGGAAAGAGCCCATTTGAAGTTGTTTATGGCATTCACCCTAGGGATGTTTGTGAACTCAGAGATCTTGGTGGGATGGAGTATAGAAGTGGTCATGTAGAGGACTTCACCCATACCATAAAAGAGATAAAATAACAAGTGAAGAAGTAGATCCAAGACAGTCAACATAAGTTGAAAGCCAAAGTAGATGAAAAGAGGAAAGATGTTTAGTTTGAAGTAGGTGACTATGTCATGGTCCACTTGAACAAATCAAGGCTACAAAAGGGTGTCCCTACCAAGATTTAGATGAAAAGGGTGGTACCTTACAAGATATTGGAAAAATATGGAGCTAATGCATATAAGGTGGACTTACCATCAGACTTGAGCATATCTCCAGTCTTTAATGTTCAAGACTTAACACAGTTCAAAGGTAAGATGGATGAGATCACTCCAAATAGTTAGGGGGTTAGTGATGATGTGGAGGTTTTTCTCTTACCTCAAAAATTTTAGATGGCGGCTGACAAAGTTCTAGACTCCCAGGTTAAGAAGACTACTAGACACAGAGTCTACATGGAGTATTTGATTAAGTGGAAGGATAGGCCAGAGTCTGAAGCTTCCTGGATTGCAAAAGTAGACTTAGAAAAGGTGGGCATCTTAGAGGATTTGTTGTCCACAGGAGTGACATAGCTTTTCCTTTTGGGGAGTATGATGTAGGAGCACTTAGGTAGGCTAGTTGTTAAAATGGAACCTAGGGTTTGTTCCTTCTTTGTTTTGGTTTGTAATAGTTCTATCTAGACCACTAGATGAATAAAGGGACCAAGAGTCCTAGTGTGTGGAGTTTTTGTAGGAGGATGGGTCTTGTTAGGTCCTTAGAGACCTTTGTGTCCATTTAGGTCCAATTAGGTGTTTTTGTAATTTTGTGAAGAAATTAGCCAAGAAAGTGAATAGAGGTCCTATTCCATGTTTTTAATCATATTTTGTGGGTTGGACAAGTTTTGGAATGGTTAGACCAAGTTTGGAGACCAAACTCAAAAGTTTCAAAAAGTTATCAATGTTGTCATTGACAACATTGACAACTTTTAAGACAAGATTGCATCTTCGGTGGAATTGGTTAGATAACTATCTGAAACTAATGAATAAATTTTTGGGTCAACTATATATTACCATCCTCGAGATGTGTGAAGGGTTGGAAAGATTGATAAATTTTGTGTACGAACTGTATTTGTCAATAACAGTGACTATTAAGGTGTTTTGAGGTGATGCAATAGTTTAATGGATTGAATCTGATTCTTTGAACATTTTTTTGTGTAATGTAGGTTGATAGAAGATTTTATGTGGTGGTATTTTGTTTGATTAAATATTTTTATTTGCTTGTTTCAATTATTTTGTTTTCAGCATTGTCGTTGTTCTGAACTAGGCATTGTGAACAAATGGGGTCTTAACTCCCTTTTCCATTGTGGCATTGGCATGGGTCTTTGTATTATGAGAGTATACTCCATGTAAATTTTGTATAGTGTAGGAGGGGCCTAGGAAGTGATGGCAGCCATTTTTAAGGTGATGCCCTAGGCAAGCGAGTGTGCCATGGCTAGGGATCACCATTAGTTGCAGAGCCATTTTGGTGGATTAAAAGCATTCATAGCTTCAATAAAAGCTTGCAAAGGAGTAGGGTGGTATTTTTTAAGTTCCCTAAAGTGAGTGGGAAGATTTGTTAAGGTTTCTTGGATAGAAAGAAAGAACTTCCTATTAGACTGGTTTTGAAACCCTCAAAACCCTAATTTCTAGCCTTGTTTGTAGGCAGAGATGTACAGACATCTTGGGAGCCCTAAACCTAGAAAATATCTAGTGTCTCAGTAAAGGGTGTCAGGATCCTAAATTTTTTTGGGCACTTGTTGATACTTTTTGTATGTTATTGCAGAAAGAGTGACTAAATAGGGCTAATTTCTTGTAGCCCTATTTGGAGACCAATTGTGTGAGTTCTTGGAACTCGATTGGAGTTTTGTTACAAAGTGTGCTTGTAGGTGTTGGAAAGGGTCCTATGAACATCTTGGAAACCCTAATCCTCACTTTGGATTGAGCATTGATCAATTTGGATCAATTGGAACCTTTTAGGCCAAAGATGCAAGAAAGACCATTTGGGGTCTAGGAGAAAGTTTGGAAGTGTTTTTTTACAGAATGGTGTCCACTAGTTGAAAGAATTAGGATCTTGTGATAAGATACCTAAGGAGCCTAGGGTTAGTGAAAGAACCCTAGTAGGTCATAGAGTGACCTAGGAGACCCTAGAGGAGGTCTCAGAAGAAGCAAGACTAGTGCTACATCACACCCCCTCCTTATCATGCTTACCCACTATGTAGGATAAGGAAGAGAAAAAAGGATACCTACTTCACAAGGTAAGGAGATATCTAGCTTAACAACTATATACACTATATACTTAGTAGAGAGTATTGAACCTTACCTCTAAGAGTATAGACAATCATGAAAAGGATGTGTCAAATATCGAAAAAGGATCCTCAAAGAGTAAGAGATCTTATCATCAAGACCCTCACCATTGAGGAGTGCTTAGGATAAAATGTCATCTTCTAAAGAAAACAAGAACCAAAGATTCAATCATCAAGCCCCCTAAAATGATGAGGAAGAGGAATCTCAGAATGAAGGAGTCAAAATCTAACCTAAAGCAAAGGCAAGGGTTTATAAAGAACATAATTTGCAAAATAAAGAAGAGGTGATGACCTAGGATAATCACCTCTCTCATATAAGAGGGTATCCATAGTTCAAAAAATAAATCTTTATAAGGAAATAATTTTTTATGGAAAACAAATTCCACTAAGCTAAGGAAAGTATATTCTTAGATAGAAGAAGAAGGAAAATACCTTTCACCCCAGGGATGAAAGAAAGGGATATATCAAATTATATCAAGAAATGTTGTAGTAAAGAGATATCTTTACAAAAAAAATGTTCTAGAAAAGATATCATGAATGATTATGAGTGAAGGAAATATGTATCATAATAGAAAATTATAAGAATATAATGTAGAAAGAATAACCAATTAAACTCAAAAAAAATACATGCTAAGAGCAAAATGAAAAGAGTATAAATATCGTTCCTATTTCCTGGAGAATATAAAAGAGTGAAATATTGGAGGGAAATACCTCTTTCCCCCCAGTTAAGAAACAAGAGGAGAAAAATGATCTAATGTATAGAAGAACGAGGGGAATGCCCTATACCAAAATTATGAAGAAATTGTAATAATGCACGAGAATGAGATATAATTCCTAAAGAAGCTCTTTCTCTAACAGATAGCTTAAAATGCACACAATCAGCAAGTAAATGTGTATTACTATAATGAAAAGGACATTTGTATTTAGAGAGATCATTTTTCGGCATGGGTTTAAAATTTCTTTCTTAGAATTCATTAACTGGAAATACACTTTATTAGCCACATCTTGAGGTGTATAAGGGTGATCTAAGGAAGGTGTTGCAAGAAGAACATGAAGAGGAGGATGATAGTTAAGATCAATCACTTTGAATTGAGAAGGAAAGAAACCTATACCATGCATATCTTGTTTAGGGGATGAATGAATCAGGTTTTTAATACCATGTTCATTAACACCAAGCCCTAAACCCTTATAGCCTTGTTTATCCACCATAGTATATCCGGTAGTGTACATATATTACAAAGCTTCTATAGGATGCGATTGATTATGGTATTCATGAAAAAATGTTGTGTATGGTGTAATGATAGGTTTAGAAGAGGTTTCTTTGTTTTTCTCTTTAATATCATCATGAATTGGATAGGAAGGGGAAGGTAAATGAAAGAATTCTTTAATATCTGCATCATGAACCCTAGCTTGAGCCCCATCATAAGTGTGGGAAGAACTAGGGATAGAAGATGGAGAAATATAAATAGGAATATTTGGAATTGGATTAGGATTCATAGGATTGCGATTAGGAGGATTAGGATCTAGATTAGGAATGGTAGGATTATTATTAGGAAGATTAGTAGATGGGGTATCATCTACCCAATGCTTCACATAATCCAAAAGAGCAATAAGTCCACTACACAAATCCTTGATGAAATTTTGAAAGTAGGAAGACTAGTACTAGTTAATCTCAAAACAACATAAGCAAGTGAAACATGAAGATTAAAAAACATGATGAAATGGATGATACTCGCATAAACATCATAAGTACTATAAAGAGATGCTAAAAGAAGCATAATGAGAAAAATATCCATACCCCAAAGCATCTTAAAGATCTTCATAGTGAATGAAATGTAAGAATTTTTTTTATATTTATATGAGTATGTAAATTTTTTTGTATTTTAAAATGAAAGAGAATAAAAGAAAACTAATTTAGTATGCATGTAAGATCTAGCATTAAAGATGTAAATCTAACACCAAAAAGAAAGAGTTGTCAATCACGGGTTCACCAAAATTTAAGATAAGAAATGTAACATAAGAAATAGAATAGAGGTTACTAAAATGTAAAGGATGAATTTAATGTGTGTTATAAGAATGATGAAGAAGGTAAGATTATCCTCTTAAACACAAATTTCATAAAGGGAAGATCCAAATTGATTAACCCTAAAGAAAGAATCAATGCATAAATGAATCAACCTATTAAGGATAGGGATAAAGAGAAAAACCCTAACTCTCATTTTATAGAAGAGAGTGTGTGATAGATCTAGAAAGATTATGAACTTTGATTTAAATGAATATGAGAAAAGTACTAACCTTTAAATGTTATAGATCTGAAGAATGGTGTTTTCAGGGGTCTGCACTCAATTTTTGAAATAATCTGAGACTAGGTTTGGAATAGAAATGCAAAGGAAAACAAAACCCAGAAATATTTTTCCATTCTGACACAAATCCTATTTTGACCCTCAAGTCAATGTCACCATTGACCCATAATTTCCAATTCCGACGTAGGGAAGAATCGACCTAAAAAGTCTCCAACAAGAAATTTGTTTCTAGATCCCAAAAGTTTGCCAAAAAGGGTATATGAATCTACACTCCAATCTACTATTCCAAACCTGTACCTATAAAAAAAATGGATTTGTTTGGTTGGGGGAGGGGTTTACCTTAGTCAAACCCCAATTTAGGAATTAACCATGAAATTAATAATTGAAATAAAGAATGCTGGCAAGTAGTAGAAGTAAATATAATAATGAAGCTGTGATATTCAATGGATATGCAATTGTATTTCGAATGTAAACAAGTATGTAATTATGAAAGCTTGGACTCAATATTAGAAACCATAAACCTCCATGATTGTATGCTTGGAATCTACCTCGAAGATAGAATGAATGAGTGTTTGAGGATGCACAAAGGATCTTGAAGGAAGATCACACCACCATGATGGATAGATGTAGGGCTTGAATGATGAAACTTGAATGCTTGAACCAAATCCCTTCAAGGCTTGAAAACTTGAATCCTTGTTCTTCAATGGAGAAATTGAATGCTTGAGAGGAAGAATTGAACACTTTGAAAGCTTTAAAACATGTAGAAAAATGGATGCTTGAACTTCACTTTAATGCTTCTTGGATAATTAATAAATCATACTTAACATTACTTAGCTTGGCTTAGAGAGAGTAGGAAAATTCCTTATATATGAAAATAGGGCACAATATTCTAGAGAGGCCTACATAGGAGAATTAAATTCAAATTAGACCTATATCCCTAGAATAGGACTTATATTAAATATAATTTAATAATCATCACTTCAGAACCCAAAACAAATGACCCGGAAGTTGGAAATGAACTTTTAATGACCTTCCGCATCCGACAGACTTTCAAATGTGAAAGGGGGCCCATGTCAAGGTCAAGGTCATCCTTGAACTAGGTCAAGTTTGAGGTCAACCTTGACTGAGGTCAAGTTCAAGGTCAACCTTGACCTAGGGAGTCAGAACCCCTGGAAAATATGCCAGATGGGATGGATTATGCCCGGAGAGGCCCAATCAGGGTCCTAAACAGACACACAAGTAGGAGAGGGTGCATAAATGAGGGAAAAATATGATGGTGGTCAAAAAAACCCCCTAAGGAGAGCTAAACTTCCTTTACATGGAAGTGCTTCCATTTTAAGATGATACATTAAGCCCCCACTTTAGCGGGAGTATGGAAATTGAACATACTCGTGGTAAAGTTAGAAGAAATACTTTGGTGGATTGCAATGAGGTAGAGCATCACTTAGTCAAGGATATGAGCCCCCAAACCAAGGATTATATCGCAACATATATGAACAAAGATATGAAAGTAAAGAGCAATAAATCATAGAAAACATACATGACTACATAAGCAAGACAAGAGCAACACTATAGATAACATAGCTTCATGATCTAATCCTACTAGCATGAAAGTGAAAGAGAGAAAAGAGATAGTGATTACCTTGCCTATTAATATTCCCACCTTACCATGAAACACCAAGTAGGGAGAGCCCAATAGGTTCACCCATAAACTATGTTTTGTGATTGTAATGCATCTTCTGACGGCTTTTGAAATATCCATAGATCTACATTCTTGTATCACTATAGAATATAAAATGTGTCTTTTTAGGATTTATAAACTTATGTTTGTTACCTTCCAAGGATTTAAAATATATTAAAATGCTTATCTCTTCAGGATTTAGCAGCTTATATGTGTTACCTTCCAAGAATTTAGCAAAAATAAAAATAAAAACACGTGTCTCTTCAGGATTTAGCAACTTATGTGTGTTGCCTTCCGAGGATTTAGAATGTTGTAAAATGTAAAATAATGTAAACTATAGTATAAGGGAGACCCTATATATGCCCCCCTCTGTATCATGACCACCCACTAGGTAGGATAAGGAAGAGAAAAGAGGATACCTACTTCACAAGGTAAGGATATATCAAGCTTAACAACAATATACACTATATCCTTAGCAGAGAGTATTGACCCTTACCTCTAAGAGAATATAGATAATTGTGAAATGGCTATGTCACATATGGAAAAAGCATCTAAAAAGAGGAATATATCTTATCATCAAGACCCCCACTATCAAGGAGTGCTTTGGATACAATTTCATCTTTTAAAGAAAAGAGGGACGAAATATTCAATCATCAAGCCCCCTGCAATGAACAGGAAGAGGAATCTTGGAATGAAGGTGTCAAACTCTAACCTAAAGCAAAGGAAAGAGTTTATAAAGAATATATTTTTCAAAATAAAGAAGAGGTGATGACCTAGGAAAATCACCTCTCATATAAGAGGGTATCCATAGCTCAAAACATAAATCTTTATAAGGAAACAATGTTGTATGATAAACAAATGCCACTAAGGTAAGGAAAGTATATCCTTAGATAGAGGAAGAAGTAAAATACCTTTCCCCCCATGGATGAAATAAAGGGATATATCAAATTATATCAAAACATATTGTAGCAAAGAGATATCTTTACAAACCAGATGTCCTAGAAAAGATATTATGAATGGTTATGAGCGAAGGAAATATGTATCATAATAGAAAATTACAAGGATAGAATGTAGAAAGAATAACCAATTAAACTCAAAAAAAAATACATGCTAAGATAAAAATGGATCCTAGAATATTGGAAGGAAATACCTCTTGNCCCCCCCCCCCCCCCCCCAGTTAAGAGACAAGAGGAGAAAAATGATCTAATTTATAGAAGAACAAGGGGAATGCCCTATATCAAAATTATGAAGAAATTGTAATACTGCACGAGAATGAGATATAATTCCTAAAGAACCTCTTTCTATAACATATAGCTTGAAATGCACACAATCAACAAGTAAATGTGTATTACTATAATGAAAAGGACATTTGTATTTAGAGAGCATTTTTTGGAATGGGTTTAAGTATTTATTTCTTAGAATTCATTAACTGGACATACACTTTCTTAGCCACATCTTGAGGAGCATCAAGGCATTCTAAGGAAGGTGTTGGAAGAAGAACATGAAGAGGAGGATGATAGTTAAGATCAGCCACTTTGAATTGAGAAGGCAGGAAACCTATACCATGCATATCTTGTTTAGGGGATGAATGAATCAGGATTTTAATGCCATGTTCATTAGCACCAAGCCATAAACCCTTATAGCCTTGTTTACCCACCAGAGTATATCTGATAATGTACATATCTTGCAAAGCTTCTAAAGGAAGAGATTTATTATGGTGTTCATGAGAAAATGTTGTGTATGGTGGAATGATAGGTTTAGAAGAGGTTTCTTTGTTTTTCCCTTTAATATAATCATGAATCAGATAGGTAGGGGAAGGTAAATGAAAGAATTCTTGAACATATGCATCATGAACCCTAGCTTGAGCCCCACCATAAGTGTGGGAAGAACTAGGGATATAAGATGGAGAAATATAAATAGGAATATTTAGAATTGGATTAGGATTGATAGGATTAGGATTAGGAGGATTAGGAACTAGATTAGGAATTATAGGATTAGGATTAGGAAGATTATTAGATGGGGTATCATCTACCCAATTCTTCACATAATCCAAAATAGAAATAACTCTACTACACAAATCCTTGATGAAATTTTTGAAAGTAGGAAGACTGGTATTAGTTAATCACAAAGTAGAATAAGCAAGTGAAACATGAAGATTAAAAAACATGATGAAATGAATGATACTCTCATAAACATTATAAGTACTATAAAGAGATGCTAAAACAAGCATAATGAGAAAAATAGCCATACCCCAAAGCATCTTAAAGATCTTCATAGTGAATGAAATGTAAGAAATGTTTTTATATTTTTATGAGTATTTAAATTTTTTGTATTTTAAAATGAAAGAGCATAAAAGAAAAATAATGTAGTATGCATGCAAGATCTAGCATAATAGATGTAAATCTAACACCAAAAAGAAAGATTTGTTAATCACAGGTTCACCAAAATATAAGATAAGAAATGTAACATAAGAAATAGGATGTAGGTTACTAGTGTTGGAGTTAATGGGACGTAGTACTAAGAGGGGAGGGGTGAATAATTACCTCTAAAACTTTTAACACCTTTCTCTATTCATCATTAGTAATCATTCATCACTGCATTACTGACCATTAATGTTGTTCTTTGTTATGTAGGTATTGTTCATTCATAATCTTTAATAGTTTGTAACATTCATAGAAACATTCATGAAAATAATAAACAAATAACACAAGATATGGTATCACAGAAAACTCAAGTTTAGGAAGTAAAAAACTGTGGGGGGATGGCACCCACAAAACTTCACTATCTGCAGAATGGAAGGGAGCTAGTTAAGGCTTACAATTTGATCACTTCTAATGATCTACCCTGTTAGGAGTATTAAGGTGGAGACCTATTAAGATCTACTATGTTAAGAGCTTTAGAAACATTGATTTAAGTGTGCACTCATTTATGAGATTTACAATAGGATGTTTAAGCCCACCTTTCTTGAAAGGATTTCTTATGCATACTAAACTTGTTAGAATGAGTACAAATGTTGACCTGACGGTATGCAATCTACAATTGCTAATTACAAATCCATTAAATCTCTCAGAACAAAAATATCACCTTAAGTGATTGATGAATACCTTTTCTCTGCTCTTCGGTAGCCTGTGTTCTTGTTCTTGAAACTGATTTGATTCTTTTCTCTCCTTCTACAAGAATCATCTTGTCTAGTCTCTAGATGCTCTCTGTGGCTACAATCTTCATTGCACAACTTACAGTTTACAATAGATTGAGTATCTATTTATATAATTCTTTGACCTATTCTAGAATCATGAATTACAATGTTAACTCTTAGATCCAAGGTTTACAACTTGACCTTGATCTTTAATTTGTATTTTTTAAATCAGTAAAACTAATTAAAACAATATTAAATACATTTATTCCTCCACACATAATGGATTTAAAATTAAATCAAGAAGCTATAAATACAAATTCAGTGATTTATCTGACGTGGAAAGTTAGATCCACTTTTTGTAGGATGTTACTGACTACCGTTTCTTGGTCGTCAGGTGAAACTTGAAGTCTGTCGGTGTTCCTTTGTTGATCTGTTCATTGAGTTCCCTTTTTTTTTTGGGTTCCTCTCCTTGTTGTGTCATTGGGTTGCACTGATGTTACTCATCAGGTTATATTTACCTTTTTGTCATCGAATAACACTGAACAGTGTTTGTCAGGTAACCATGGCATCGGGTAGTGTTGTTCCCTATCTGTCGGTGTAGTGACAACCGATGGTGTAGATCATGTTTTTCCTTGTGTATACTAATGCCAAAATATAATGCCTTCAATCTCCCCCTTTGACATTAGTATCAAAGAATGATATGTGTATAATACTAAAGTGTTTAGTATGTACTCCATGTTTATATCCTTGTTGTTATATGACTCCCCCTAACTATATGCATCAGTATAGTATAAGTATATGTACATGTATACTATACATTCTATGCCCGTTGCTTTGTATGTACATATTATTTCCTTCCTGTATTTCCCCTTTCTTTTATTATACATATTATTTCCCCATTTAACTGAGGTGAGTGAACATATCAATTTCCCCCTTTCTTTGGTATTTATGACAAAAATGTACAACTTATAATATGCCAAAATTGGGACAAAAATGTGCAACTTACAATGTGTCAAGTATATGGGAATGGTTTTTCTTGATATCTTCGAGCATTTTCTCCCATTTGTCTTTTATTTTTTCTAGTGCCATGTGTTGTCGCTCTATCCTTGCATGCATATCATAAATGTTGTCTAGGACAGACATTTCAAGAGTGGCAATTAATGTATTTCCCTCTATCACTTATTGTTGTAGGAGTGAAAGTGTCAGTAAGAGTTGAGCTTGAAGCTCATTTACTTCATCTATGTACTTCATCTCTACAATTTGTATGTCTTGTCTCATTTTCTGAGCCTATTTGATTTTCTCATTGTGAAATTTTAGTGCTTCTTCATTATTTGTGATACTTTGTGCACTAGACTTAAGATCAACATCAATTTGTGCTATCTGGTTGGTATACTCCTGAGTGAGTTGATCTAATATACACAATTTATGTATCAAGGTAATAGATTCTGAGATAATTGGATCAAGTGTGCTTACCAACTTAGATAGCTTTACCTTTTTCAATGCCACTTCTTGGCTTATCTTCTCGGCTAGCTTGCAATCATATTTTTGTTCAAGTCTCTCTTCCATGACCTTCTCAACCATTATGTTCTGAGATGTTATTGCATCTATGAGTACCACCAATTGATCAAGCATTGGGGTGGTCTAATCAATATCTATATCAGGTACAATCTGTTGAA
Source organism: Thuja plicata (assembly GCA_018584345.1). Lineage (NCBI taxonomy): Eukaryota > Viridiplantae > Streptophyta > Pinopsida > Cupressales > Cupressaceae > Thuja > Thuja plicata. Next base: position 4,701,512 of record MU226578.1, on the reverse strand, counting down.
GTATTCCTCTTGCTACTTCCAGTACCTTGGCCTATTTTGTTTATCTCTTTAGTTTGTCTTGATTGGCCTTTCTTTCACAAAGTCTTCCATATTTGGTCAATGCAGTTGGATCCAATGTCCTTGGATCACAAACTGGAATCTCAATTATTTCATCCAGTGTTACAGGATTCTTATGCTTATTATTCTTCTTCTTTGAGATTTTTGGGGATGTAGATGTATTAACTATCATAGCTAGTTCATTTTTTCTCTCTGAAGTTCTTGGTGAAGGCTTTGAGGAAGATGCTTCTTGTGTTTTCTGCTCAGGTGGCACCTGTCAGTTTTGTGAAGATGTCTCTCCATCAACCTTGGGTGTCTATGTAGATTTTTCTTCTGATTTCTTCTCCTTCTCATCTTCCTTTGCTTCTTCACCTTTTTATGTCCATCTGTCCCCTTCTTCCTTTTGTGTGTCCTCTTTATTTTGATCAACACACTTATTTGTCTGATCATCAGTTGCAGCTTTTTCTACAGTTGTATTCTTTGTATTATCATCACCCTTGTCCTTGGGTGTGCTTGTGTCCTTTGTAGTATTACCTTCCAATATATTGATTTCCTTCATTAATACAGGCACATTGCTCTAATTTGTAGCTTGGATTGTATCAAGAGTGGTTTCCTACTTATCGGTTTGATCTTTTAGAGCAATGACATCCTCATCTTTTTGTATCTCCTCTGCAGGGTTTTCTTCTATTAAGTCCATAACTTATGTGTCCTTCCATGTTTCATCAGCAACATTCATATATTTATCATTTGATGTCTTCAAATCTTGTTGTTGTCCTTGATCCTTAAGTGTAGGGTATGTGCAGGATCATGGCAATGTGAAAATAAGTCATGATTGGTAGACTGATTGAAAAACAACTATAACTTTCAAATGGTATAATATTTTTATAAATATCCAACATATGTCAAATTCTATGCTTCACCTACCACAAGAAAAAAAGAAAAAAAATTCAATTTGATGAAGCTTAAACTAAGTTAAGGTGGTTAGACATGAGAGCTTTTATATTTTGGAAATTTTTTTGAAGAAAAATCATAATTAATTCTTTACTTGGAATCAAATTCTAAAAAAATATGCATCACATCTGGACATGATCCTACTACTTATATCTAGAATCATGTAATAAAATATTATCATCTTATTGTGTTTAAGGTGGTCAGACATACACCTACTTCTTATCTTTTTAGTCCCGGTTGATACACTGATTGAAAAATAAATATAACTTTCAAATGGTATAACATTTTTGAAAAAAAATTGAGTCACATTCTATGATTTACCTAATACAATAAAAAAATTAAAAGTTTTCAATTTGATGAAGTTTAGACTAAGTTAAGGTGGTCAGACACAAGATTTTGTATATTCTAGAAAAGTTGTAGTAGAAAAATCACAATTAATTATTTACTTGGAAAAAAATTATTAAAAAATATGTGTCACATCTGGACACAAGTCTACTGCTTATATCTAGAATCTGTAAAAAAATATTATCATTTGATTGTGTTTAAGGTGGTCAGACATACACCTACTTCTTCTTTTTTTCCTGAAATTTTCATACTACCGCATTAAAATTTAAAATTTTTACCATATAGAATATATATTTTTAAAAGGGCTAGCATCTTAGAAAATTCATTCAATTTTATATGGATTCTCTTCTTACATATTTTTGATATAAGATTTATAACTTGTTCAAATTTTTATGTGAACTTGCCTAACCCTGATTTTCTGAATTTTCATTGTCACTTAACGACCTGTTCGGCATACCATGATCCTGCACATACCCTATAATGAATATTAACTCATCTTTCTTTTGTGGATTTTTATCATAGTCATAATTTCTTATGTCTTGAATGTCAAGACTATCCATTACTTTGTCCAAATCTATTGGCTCCATGTCTTCTGTATTATCCAGAGCAATGTGCTAAGGACTTACATTGTCTATTTCCTCCTCTCTATGAGGTGTATCGGTGAGAAGTAATTGTTCCTCATGACCTGTTGACTCTATTGGCATATCAAGGAGTTGTCTCCATTTAGTTTCAGTCATTGTATCTAGCTTTATGAATTTGTTCTCTAGCACTTTGTATGCCCTTATCTTGGCTACGAATTTTCTTGAGTTCTTCTTCATGATCTCTTTGATTTCTTTAATCTTAGATTTGGGAGGGATTAGTGTTACTAGTACCCTCTCCCTTGCTTCTCTTTTAATCTGTAGAGCATATGATGATTGTTGATATATTTTCTTATCCAACTCTTTAGGTATTTGATTGATGAATTCCATTGGTACATATTTGAATTTTACCATTGACTTGATTATTGCTTCTTGTATCTTATTCTAGTCATCAGGTTTGAGTGTATCCCATTTCTTGATTTTTTTATCAGTCATTGTACCATGTGTAGCAATGGATTCAGCTACCTCATTAATAGATTTATTTCTATAATTCTTCTTTGCTACATCGAGCTCATCCTCTTTAGAATCCTCTAAGTCAGCTTTAGTTCTGACCATTCTTTGTCTTTTCTTTGTAGGTTTTTCCTTTACAGTTTTTTGCTTTGTTCTCTTAGTTGGCTGCTTCCTCATATAGGTCCTTACATGACCTTTCATAAGAGGTTTGGTATCGGTTGCAATAGTTTGACTCCTTGTCCTCTACTTCTTTTCAAGAGGTGGAGGTGGAGGTGTATCAGATTTAGTCTCCTCTGAATCTAATTTTTGTTCTTCTTGTCCCTCACCGATGGTGCCTTGTTCATCGGTTTCCTCTGGTTGTTCCTATTCTTCCTCTGTAACTGATAGAATCTTCTTTAGATTCTTAACCATCTTATCTTTCTTATTTATAGTTTTCTTGATTTCTAGGCCTCATTTTATCTTTGATCTAGCCTCTTCATAGGTTCCAAACCTAGGTTGTTTTCTATCAACAGGCTCATTTATTAATGCATCAGTTGCACTTGTAGCCTAATCTATATTTATTTCATAATCTAATGGTGCTAACCAAGCTCTTCATGGTATAATCAGTTTGATATGAGTGAAATAATTATCCACCATAAAGCATATTTCATCCTTATGTTTTTCAACAAGTTGTTCAGGAATCCTAGTCCTTTCCATCATCTTTTCCTTGAACTCAAGGAAGTATGCATGCATAAAAAATTCAAAATTATCCCCTAGTGACTTAATCAATTCACTAATCTATTGTGTTACCAGTTTGGTAGTGTCTCATTTTACTTTTCCTACTGAAGGAAAGTATTCTTGAAAATAGAAAAAGATACACATGATAAGTGAGCCAAACTTACATGTGTTGGTCTTTATGGACCTAATTGTGATCATGTTCTCATCAAGTTGTTTTAACAGGATCTCACACAGATCCATCTGAACTCCTTTGGTCACTATCTTGTAAGCTATGCTTACTGATGTTGCAGATATGTTGTTCAATTTTCTCGCTGGAAAAATCTTATACCCAATTACACATGCACTGAATTTCAGTTCTTCATCGGTGATGGTGTTTACTTTTAGACCTTTGTTGTCCCATTCAGCTTTGGTGAGTTTCTCAACTTGTTTCTAGGAGGGATACTTGTGTGCCCTAGACTTGTCGGTTATTGGATAACTAGTGATAGCATGAAGGACATCCTTTGTGATTGGTTTGGGTTGATCGAACCATAACTTCTAGTCGTGCAAGCTGCTAAGTACCAACCTAATCTAGTCGGTCTTGAATTCCCTCAAGAAATGTAGGGCATTAGTCAACCCTTTGATGTCCAAGTGTTTGTTTTCTTCCTTCAGGTTTCTTTTGGCAACACAGATCTTCTTATAAGCTTCATCCATGTTAAGATCACCTAACTCAACTATTTTACAGTGAATATAAGACCTAACGTCTTCTATGAGAAAAACCCGAGGTGAAATTTTTGAAAACGCTCTAGTTTCATCAAGTTTTGATGTGATCTCAGGGCATATCTTATATTTGGGCTCTATACAATTTCTATTTTTAATCAACTTAAGCACATTCTATTTATCGTTCTTGATCTTAGCAGTTCTTGAGGTGGTTGTCATTGTTTTTCAAGTTTTAGGGCTTTCTTGAAATTAGGGCCTTTTTAAAAAAAAATAATGACAGAGTGCTTTTGGTTCCCATGGTACTTACTTTGATCCATGATAATGGTTATTGACCTAGTTGTTGTTTTTTGAATCAATTCAAGGACACTTTTTCTTTCTGCTCTTCAATCGCTCTATTTTTCGCTCTACTTTCTCTTCAAATCATGGGTGCAAAATGAAGTGCTTTCATCGAATATTTATAGGCTTTTGCCCTAACTAGGCAATAAATGCTGCAACAAATCATCTGGTAATAAATACGGAGTCCATTGGGAAGACATTCACAATCATCATCGGTGATGTTGAGGATGCTTGGCATAGCTATTACAAATATTGCTTTTACTAACGGATATCGGTATGACAACTTTGTGACTTTTCTTTCTTACCGACGGGTGTCGGGTTACATTGGTAACTTAACCATTTTATGTGTTGACCAACAACTTTTGGTAAGTGTAGACAGCTTATCAATTATGTTCATCGATGATTTTCAGCATGTGTATACCGATGGAGTTGTTTTCTTAGAATGTGATCAAGTAAACTAATATGCATCTTTATTATGCATATTTTGATTATCTATCAATTTGTATATCGAAACTGATAAAAAATATGACTTGGTATAATGTCTTTCCATACTTACTTTTTCAGCTCAAGTGGATGTGGTGACATCACCAGATCCATTGGATGGGGTGTCACCACTTGCATTTCTTGGTCCAACTTCATCATTTCTTAAATATTTTCTCCACATTTTATCTCTAGCCCTCTGGATATCTTCAATGGTGTTTCCATTGGGATATATGCTTTTCTCTATCATTTAGTCTTTGAAATCTTTCTTGAGATGGCCAACTTTGTGATAGTGCAAGCATGTGATTCTGGGGTTTGACCAGCCTCTAGACCTTTTGGTCCATGCTCTCATGCAGTTTGCAACAATGTGACCATATCTGCCACATGATGTACAGTTTGTCCAAGTATTGTAATCCCATACATATTGATTACCAATTCTCTTTGGTTGATAAGGAGTTTCTTAACCTTTTGGATTCCATGCTTGCCTTTTGTTTCTAGCATTCTTCAAATGTGTGCCCATTCATCTTGCATGTAGGACAGTATTTGTCCATGTAGGTTTCATTCTTTGGTTGTTCTATCTTAGTCTTGCATTCATAAGCCTTATTTCCTTTCTTGTTACATTTATAATAGAATCCTATGAATGTAGATGTAGATTTAGGAATACCTCTCATTTTACCTTGGCATACATTTGATGTTTTCCCTTGCTTTCCATAGTGCTTGCATGTCATCTTTCTTGGTCTTTGATTTTCAAAGACATTCTTTGGATTAGCTTGATTTGATGATTTTCTATTTTCAGTAAAGCATAAACTGTTGTTGTTGTTGACTCTTTGTTGTCCTTCAAGAAAATCATCCATTCTCTTATTTCTTTCTTCAGCCTTTTTGATAACTTCATAATGTTGTTGCTGAATTCTAACCTCGTGCTTTAGTTTTTCATTTTTTTCTCTTAGTACACCAATAGCCTGCACTCTTTCAATGAGTTCTATATTCATTATGTTTTCTTCTTGACTCATTAGAATAATCTAATTTGTGATCTCATGGTGATGCTCAGCATGTCTTAGAATTTCTAAATCCTTCTCTTGTATCTTTTATGTGATCTTCCTTCTTTCATCAATAACAAGTGTTCTTTATGTTTCTACTTTTCTAGCAGAACTCATCACATCAATCATTCTTACCATCTGGCTCTCTTAACCAATTTGCAACATATTTATTTTCTCTATCAGATGTTGATTGATCTCCTTTAGATTTGTGATGTTCTCTTCTAATGTATCTGATGCATTACTTGCATTTTATCATGAAGATTCAAAGAAATATAGAATCTCTTCTTCTTGATAATCTTTTTCATTGTTTCGGGTAGCCATACCTTTCCTCTCATTCAACAGCTCTCTCATCTTGATTCTAGCTTCTTTATACTATTCATAGAACATCTGTATCTCAAGATTTTTATTCTCAATATTCTTATGAAGTTTTTACTTCTCCATTGTATGATCTTTTCTATTAAGTCTTTAAGCTTTTCCTTGAAGAGACTTAGCTCTAATACCAATTTTTGGAATTAATGGGTAGTACTGAGAGGGGAGGGGTGAATCAGTACCTCTAAAACTTTTAACACCTTTCTCTATTCATCATTAGTAATCATTCATTACTACATTACCGACAATTAATGTTGTTCTTTCTTATGTAGGTATTGTTCATTCATAATCTTTAATAGTTTGCAACATTCATAAAAACATTTATGAAAATAATAAACACATAACATAAGATATGGTATCGCAGAAAACTCCTGTTTAGGAAGTAAAAACTATGATGGCGATGGCACCCACAAAACTTCACTATCTAAAGAATGGAAGGGATTTGGTTAAGGCTTAGAATTTTATCACTTATGATGATCTACCCTATTAGGAGTATTAAGGTGGAGACATGTTAAGATCTACTATGTTAAGAGCTTTAGCAACACTGATTTAAGTGTGCACTCAGTTATGAGATTTACAATAGGATGGTTAAGCCCACCTTTCTTGAAAGGATTTTTTCTATGTACTACACTTGTTAGAATGAGTACAAATGTTGACCTGACTGTATGCAATCTACAATTGCTTATTACAGATCCATTAAAGCTCTTAGAATAACAATATCACCTTAAGTGATTCATTAATACCTTTTCTCTGCTCATCGGTAGCTTGTGTTCTTTTTCTTGAAATTGATTTGATTCTTTTCTGTCCTTCTGCATGAATTCTCTTTTTTGGTCTCTAGGTGCTCTCCGTGGCTATAATCTTCATTGAAAAACTTACAATTTACAATAGATTGAGCATCTATTTATACAATTCTTCAACCTATTCTAGAATCACGCATTACAATGTTAACTCTTTGATGCAAGGTTTACAACTTGACCTTGATCTTTAATTTGCATGTCTTAAATCAGTAAAACTAATTTAAAAAATATAAAATACATTGCTTCCTCTACACATAATGGATTTAAAAGTAAATCAAGAAGCTATAAATACAACTTCAATGATTTATCTGATGTGAAAAGTTAGATCCACTTTTGTGAGATGTAATTGACTATCGGTTATTGGTCGTCAGGTTGAACTTGAAGTCTGTCGGTGTTCCTTTGTTCAATTGTTCATCGGGTTCCCTTTGTTTGTCAGGTTCATCTCTTTTTTGTTTCTTCAGATTGCACTAATGTTACTCGTTGGGTTCCATTTACCTTTTTGTCATCAGATAACACTGAACAATGTTTATCAGGTAACCTTGGCGTCAGGTAGTGTTGTTCCATGTCTGTCAGTGTAGTGACAACCGATGGTGCAAATCATGCTTTTTCTTGTGTATACTAATGGAAAAATATAATGCCTTCAACTAAAATGTAAAGGATGAATTTAATGTGTGTTATAAGAATGATGAAGAAGGTAAGATTATCCTCTTAATCCCAAATTTCATAAAGGGAAGGTCCAAATTGGTTAACCCTAAAGAAAGGATCAATGCATAAATGAATCAACCTATTAAGGATAGAGATAAAGAGAAAAACCCTAAATCCCATTTTATAGAAGAGAGTGTATGATAGATCTAGAAAGATTGAGAACTTTAATTGAAATGAAGTACTAACCTTGAAATGTTACAGATATGAAGAATGTTGTTTTCAGGGTCTGCACTCAGTTTCTAGAAAATCTGAGACCAGATCTGGAATAGAAACATAGAGACAAACCAAACCCAAAAATATTTTTCCATTCTGACATAGTTCCAATTATGATCCTCAAGTCAATGTCACCATTGATCTAGAATTTCTGATTCTAACCTAGGGCAGAATTGACCTAAAAATTATCCAACAAGAAATTTGTTTTCGGATCTCGAAAGTTTTCCAAAAGGGTATCCAAATCTGCACTCCAATCTTTTGTTCTGAACCTGTACCTACAAGAAAGATGGATTTTTTTGTTGGGGGAGGGTTTTGCCTTAGTGAAACCCAGATTTAGGAATTAACCTTGAAATGAATAATTGAAATAAAGAATGCTAGCAATTAGTAGAAGTAAATCTAATAATGAAACTATTATATTCAAGGGATATGCAATTGTATTTCAAATGTAAACAAGTATAGAAATATGAAAGCTTGGACTCAATATTAGAAACCATAAACCTCCATGATTTTATGCTTGGAATGCACCTTGAAAATAGAATGAATGAATGTTTGAGGATGCACAAAGGATCTTGAAGGTGCTGGAATTAATGGAAAGTAGTACTGAGAGGGGAGGGGTGAATGAGTACCTATACAAATTTTAACACCTTTTTTAATTCATTACTAGTAATCATACATTACTATATTACCGACCATTACTATTGTTCTTTCTTATGTATGTATTGTTCATTCATAATCTTTAATGGTTTGCAGCATTCATAGAAACATTCATGAAAATGAAAAACACATAACACAAGATATGGTATCATAGAAAACTCCTATTAGGAAGTAAAAACTATGGTGGGGATGGCACCCACAAAACTTCACTATCTACAGAATGGAAGGGAGCCAGTTAAGGCTTACAATTTGATCACTTCTGATGATCTACCCTATTAGGAGTATTAAGGTGGAGACCTTTTAAGATCTACTCTATTAAGAGCTTTAGCAACACTGATTTAAGTGTGCACTTAGTTATGAGATTTTACAATAGGACAGTTAAGCCCACCTTTCTTGAAAGGATTTCATTAGTGTACTACACTTGTTAGAATGAGTACAAATGTTGACCTGACTACATAAAATCTATAATTGTTGATTATAGATCCATTAAAGATCTCAGAATTATAATATCACCTTAAGTGATTGATGAATACCTTTTCTCTTCTTGTCAATAGCCTCTGTTCTGTTCTTGAAACTGACTTGCCTCTACTTCTTTCCTTCTGCATGAATTTTCTTTTCTGGTCTCTAGTTTCTCTCTGTGGCTACTATCTTCATTGAACAACAACTATTCTCAATGGATTGAGCACCTATTTATACAAGTATTTGACCTATCTTGGAATCACGCATTACAATGTTAACTCTTAGATCCAAGGTTTACAACTTGACCTTGAGCTTTAGTTTGTATGTTTTAAATCAGTAAAACTAATTAAAACAATAATAAATACATTGCTTCCTCCGCACATAATGGATTTAAAAGTAAATCAATAAGCCATAAATACAACTTCACTGATTTATCTGACGTGGAAAGTCAGATCCACTTTTTGCGGGATGTAACTGACTATCGATTCTTGGTCGTCAGGTTGAACTTAAAGTCTGTCGGTGTTCCTTTATTGAACTATTCATCAGATTCCCTTTGTCTGTCGGGTTCCTCTCTGTGATGTTCCATTGGGTTGCACTGTTGTTACTCGTCGAGTTTCCTTTAACATTTTTTTCATCGGATAACACTTAACAGTGTTTATCAGGTAACCTTAGTGTCGGGTGGTGTTGTGCCCTATCTATTAGTGTGGAGTAAACCGATGGTGCCGATCATGTTTTTCCTTAAGTATACTAATGGCAAAATATAATGCCTTCAATCTCCCCCTTTGACTTTAGTATCAAAAATTGATATGTGCATAATACTAAATTTTTTAGTATGTACACCATGTATGTATCCTTGTCATCATATGACTCCCTCTAACTGTATGCATCTGTATAGTATAAGTATATGTACATGTATACTATACATTCTCTGTTCTTTGCTATGTATGTACATATTATTTTCTCCTTGTATTTTTCTTTTGCTATACATACTATTTTCTCCTTTTGATTGAGGTGAGTGAACATATCAATTTCCCCCTTTCTTTGATACTTATGACAAAAATGTACAACTTATAATATGTCAAAAATGTGACAAAAATGTGTAACTTTCAATGTGTCAAATATATTTGAGTGGTTGCCTTGATATCTTCAAGTATTTTCTCCCATTTTTCTTTCAGTTATTCTAGAGCCATGTGTTGTAGCTCTAGCCTTGTTGCATATCATAAATGTTGTCTAGGACATACATTTCCAGGGTGGCAATTAGTGTATTTGCATGTTTTACATGTTGTTGCAGGAGTGTAAGTGTCGGTAAGAGCTTAGCTTGGAGCTCATTTACCTCATCTCTGTACTTCATCTCTATAAACTATATGTCCTATCTCTATTTCCTAGCCTATATTATTTGTTCATCATGCAATTTAAGTACTTCTTTAGTGTTGGTGATACTTTGTGCATTGGACTTAAGATCAACATCAAGTTTTGCTATCTTTTTGGTACACTCTTGAGTGAGTTGATCTAAAGTGCACAATTTTTGTATTAAGGTAATAGCTTCTGATATGATTGGATCAATTGTACTTACCAATTTAGATAGCTTAACCTTTTTCAATGTCATTTCCTAGCTTATTTTCTTGGCTAGCTTAAACTCATACTTTTGTTCAAGTCTCTCTTCCATAACCTTCTCAGTGTCAATATCCTGAGATGTTATTGCATCTGTGAGTATTACAAATTGATCAAGCATTGAGGATTTTTGATCAATATCTATATCAGGTAGAATCTGTTGAAGTATTCCTCTTACTACTTCTAGTAGCTTGGCCTCTTTTTCTTCTCTCTTCAGTTTTTCTTGAATAACTTTTCTCTCACAAAGCTTGGCATACTTTGTTAATGCAGTTGGATCCAATGTCCTTGGATCACAAACTGGAATCTCAATGACTTCGTCCAGAGTTACTGGATTCTTATTCTTTCCTTTCTTCTTCTTTGAGATTTGAGGGGATGCAGATGTATGAACTACCATAGTTAGTTCATTTTTTCTCTCTGAAGTGGTTGGTGAAGGCCTTGTGGAAGATGCTTCTTGTGTTTTCTGCTCAGGTGACACCTATCAGTTTTGTGAAGACATCTCTCTTTCAACCTTGGGTGTCTCTACATATTTTCTTTTGATTGTTTATCCTCTCATCTTTCTTTGCTTCTTCACCTTTCTCTGTTTGTGTGTCCCCTTTTTCCTTTGGAGTTTCCTCCTTATTTTCATCAGTAGATGTATCTTTCTGATCATTGGTTGTATCCTTCTCTGTAGTGGTATCTTTTTCTTTAGCATCACCCTTTTCCTCAGGTGTGTTTCTGTCCTCCGCTGCAGATCCATCATTACCCTCTAGAATATTTATTTCCTTCATTAGTATAGGCATATTTCCTTGAGTGGTTGCTTGCGATGTATTCAGAGTGGTCTCCTACTCGTCAGTTTGATCTTTTGGAGCATTGACATCCTCATCTTTTTGCACTTGGTCTGTAGGGTCTAGTTCTTTGGAGTCCATGATTCAAGTCACCTGCACTTTTTCATCAGCAACATTAATTATTGTACCATCTGATGTCTACAATTATTTCTTCTTTTGTTGATCCTTAAGTGTGATAAATATGACATCATCTTTCTTCTATGGATCTTTGGCAGAGTCATAGTTAGTGATGTCTTGGATGATATCATCCATGACTGTGTCTATGTTTATAGGCTCATTATCACTTTTAGTATTGTCCAGAGAAATGTCCTAAGGACTTGCATTTTATGTCTCCTCCTCTCTATGAGGAGTGTTGGTGAGAACTAATTGATTCTCACCACTTGTTGACTCTGTCGATAGATCAAGAAGTTATCTCCATTTAGTTTCAGTCATTTTTTCTAGCTCTATGAATTTTTTCTCTAATACTTTGTATGCCCTTATTTTGGCTACAAATTTACCTAAGTGCTTCTTGAGTATTTCTTTGATCTCCTCACTTTTGGATTCAGGAGGCATTAGTGTCACTAGTACCCTCTCCCTTGCTTCTCTTTCAGTTTCCAAAGCATATGACCATTGTTGGTATATTCTTTTACCTAGCTCTTTAGGTATTTGACTGACAAATTCTATAGGTGCATATTTGTTCTTGAACATTGACTTTATTACTGCCTCTTGTATCTTATTCTAGTCCTCTGGGTTTAGTGTATCCCATTTTTTGATTTTCTTATCAGTCATTGTACCATGTGTAGAAATGGATTCAGAAACTTCATCAATTGTTTTATTTCTATATTTATTCTTTTCTACATCAGACTCATCATATTGAGTGTCTTCTATTTCATCCTTTGTCCTAACCGACCTTTTCCTCTTCTTTGGTGGTGTGGTTTTCATAGTTTTTTGCCTTGTTCTCTTAGCTAGCTACTTCCTTATGTAGGTCCTTACTTGACCTTTCTTAAGGGGTGTTGTTTCGGTTGCAGTAGTTTGACTCCTTGTCCTCTGCTTCTTTGCAGGAGGTGGAGGTGGAGGTGTATCAGATTTAACCTCCTCAGAATCTGATTTCTTTTCTTCTTTTTCCTCATTGATGGTGCCATGTTCATCGATATTTGTCTCTTGTTGTTCTTGTTCATCATCTGTTACCAATAGAATCTTCTTTAGATTCTTAACCATTTTATCCTTTTTGTTTACAATATTTTTGATTTCTAGGCCTTGTTTTATCTTTGATTTGGCCTCTTCATATGTTCCAAACCTTGGTTGTTTTCCATCAATGGGCTCATTTATTAATGCCTCAATTGCACTTGTAGCTTGATCAATATTGATCTCATAATCCATTGGTGCTAACCAAGCTATCCTTGGTACAACTATTTTGATATGGGTGAAATTTGTGTCTACCATAAAATATATCTCATCTTTATGTTTTTCTACAAGTTGTTCAGGAATCCTAGTCCTCTCCATCATCTTTTCCTTGAACTCAAGGAAGTAAGCAGACATAGTAGACTCAAAATTATCTCCTAGTGACTTAATCAGTTCACTAATCTATTGGGTTTCCAGTTTGGTAGAGTCCCATTTTACTTTTCCTACTGAAGGAATTTATTCTTGAAAATAGAAAAAGATACACATGATAAGTGAGCCAAACTTACATGTGTTGGTCTTTGTAGACCTTATTTTGATCATGTTCTCATCAAGTTGTTTTAATAGGATCTCACACAGATCCATCTGAATTCCTTTGGTCACTATCTTGTAAGCTATGCTTACTATTGTTGTTGAAATGTTGTTCAATCTACTATCTTGAAAGATTTTATACCCAACAACACATGCACCAAAAAAAATTTCTTCGTTGATGATTGTGTTCGCTTTGAGACCTTTGTTGTCTCCTTCTGCATTGGTGAGTTTTTTAACTTCTTTCATGGATGGATGCTTGTGTGCCCTAGGTTTTTCAGTTATTGGATAACCAGTGACAGTGTGAAGAAAATCCTGGGTTATTTTCTTGGGTTGGTCTAGCCATAGCTTCTTGTCATGCATTCTGCTCAAGACTAACCTTATCCATTTTGTTTTGAATTCCCTCAGGAAATGTAGGGCATTAGGTAACCCTTTGACTTCCAATTAATTATGCTCTTCCTTTAGTTTCCCTTTGGCATCACAAAGATTCTTAAAAGCTTCATCCATTTCAAGATCACCTATCTCTGCGATCTTGCAGCGACTATAAGACCTAACATCTTCTATGAGCAAAACCCTAGGTGGGATTTTAAAAAAAACGATGGTTTCATTGGGTTTCAATGCAATTTTTGGGTATATCTTATACTTGGGCTCTACACATGTACTGTTCTTGATCATCTTAACCACATTTCTCTTATCATTCTTGATTTTACCAGTTCTTGAGGTGGTTGCCATCATTTTTCAAGTTTTAGGGTATTCTGGAAATTTAGGGCTTTCTTGAAAAATGACGACAAAGATCTTTCGGTTCCTTTGATACTTACTTCAATTTGCAATGGTGGTGAAAGAACTAGTTTCTATGTGCTTAGATTGATCTAAGGGCACTCTTCTTTCTGCTCTTTAATCACTCTATCTTTCACTCTGCTTTCTCTTCGAATCATGGGTGAAAAATGAAGTCCCGTCGACTATTTATAGACATTTTTCCCTAAGTCTTTGTAATAAATTCTCAATGACTCATCAGGATATGAAGACTGGTTTCATCAGGAAGACTTTACAAAACATCGTTGGTGAATTTGAGTTGCCTAGGATAGTTTTTAACAATGTTTCTTGTACCGACAGATATCAGTATTCTATAGTGACAACTTTTAACTTTACTTTCTTATCGACGAGTGTCGGGTTACATTGGCAACTTAGTCACTTTGTGTGTTTGACCGACAATCTCCGGTAAGTGTAGAACAACTTATCTTCTTTGTTCATAGATGATTTTTGGTATGCATAAACCGATGGGGTTGATTTCTCATAATTTTAACAAGTAACATAATATTTATCTTTATTCATGCAGATTTTGAATTTGTATCAATTTTATAATGGAACTAATGCAAAATATGACTCAAAATAGTGCAGTTCTATACTTACTTGTTCAGCTTAAGTGGTGGTGGTGATGTCACTGGATCCATTGGATGGGGTGTCATCATTTGCATTGCTTGGCCTAGCTTCATCATTTCTTGAAGCTTTTATCCACATTTTGTCTCTTTCCCTCCAGATATCTTCAATGGTGTTTCTATTGGGATATGTTCTTGTTTCTGTCAATCGGTCCTTGCAATCTTTCTTAAGGTGACTAACTTTATGATAGTGCAAGCATGACATTCTGGGGTTTGACAAGCCTCTAGATCTTTTGGTCCATGCTCTCATGCAGTTTGCAACAATGTGACCATATCTACCACATGTTGTATAGTTTGTCCAGGTATTGTAATCCCATGTATATTGATTACCTATTCTCTTTGGTTGATAAGGAATCTTTTGACCTTTAGGCTTCCATGCTTTCTTTTTCTTTTTTGAGCATTCTTTAGATGTGTCCCCATTCATCTTGCATGTAGAACAATATTTTTCCATGTAGGTTTCCTTCTTTGGTTGTTCTATCTTTCTCTTGCATTCATAAGCCTTATGTCCTTTCTTGTTACATTTATAATAGAATCCTATGAATGTAGGTGTAGATTTTGGAATACCTTTCATTTTACCTCAGCATACATTTGATGTGTGCCCTTTCTTTCCACAGTTCTTGCACGTTAGCTTTCTTGGTCTTGGATTTTCATAGACATTCTTTGAGTTTGCTTGATTGGATGATTCTCCATTTTCAGTAAAGCCTATACTATTATTGTTGTTGACTCTTCGTTGTCCTTCAAGAAAGTCATCCATTCTTTTATTTCTCTCTTCAGCCTTTCTAATAATCTCATTATGTTGTTGCTGAATTCTAACCTCATGTTTTACCTTTTCATTTTCTTCTCTTAGCTCACTGATAATTTGTATTCCCTCAATGAGTTCCACATTTATTCTTTTTGCTTCTTGACTCATAAGAATAATCTGATTTGTGAGATCATGGTGATGCTCAGCATGTCTTTGAATTTCCATTTCCTTCTCTTATAGTTTCTCTGTAATCTTCCTTCTGTCATCAATAGCAATTTTTCTTTCTGTTTCAGCTTGTCTATTAGAACTCATCACATCAATCATTCTTACCATCTGGCTCTCTTGACCGACTTGCACCATCTTTATTTGCTCTGTCAGATGTTGATTGATCTCCTTTATATTTGTGATATTCTCTTCTTATGTATCTGATATATTACTTGTATTTGATCCTGAAGATTTAAAGAAATCTAGAATCTCTTCTTCTTGATAATATTTTTCATTATTTAGGATAGCCATGCCTTTCCTCTTATCCAGTATCTCTCTCATCTTGATTCTAGTTTCTTTATACTGTTCATAGAACATATGTATCTCAAGCTTTTTATTCTCAATGTTCTTATCAAGTTTGTACTTCTCCATTGTATGATCTTTTCTCTTAAGTCTTTAGGCTTTCCAAGAAGAGAATTAGCTCTGATACCAATTGTTGGAATTAATGGGAAGTAGTACTGAGAGGGGAGGGGTGAATCAGTACCTCTAAAACTTTTAACACCTTTCTTAATTCATCACTAGTAATCATACATTACTGTATTACCAACCATTACTGTTGTTCTTTCTTATGTATGTATTGTTCATTCATAATATTTAATGGTTTGCAGCATTCATAGAAACAATCATGAAAATGATAAACACATAACACAAGATATGGTATCATAGAAAACTATTTTTAGGAAGTAAAAACTACGGTGGGGATGGCACCCACAAAACTTCACTATCAGTAGAATGGAAGGGAGCCGGTTAAGGCTTGCAATTTGATCACTTCTAATGATCTACCCTGTTAGGAGTATTAGGGTGGAGACCTATTAAGATCTACTCTGTTAAGAGCTTTAGCAACACTGATTTAACTATGCACTCAGTTATGAGATTTTACAATAGGACGGTTAAGCCCACCTTTCTTGAAAGGATTTCATTAGTGTACTACAGTTGTTAGAATGAGTACAAATGTTGACCTGACTACATACAATCTATAATTGCTGATTACAAATACATTAAAGCTCTCGGAGTTATAATATCACCTTAAGTGATTGATGAATACCTTTTATGTGCTTGTCTGTAGCCTCTGTTCTGTTCTTGAAACTGACTTGATTCTATTTCTGTCCTTCTGCATGAATTCTCTTGTCTTGTCTCTATTTTCTCTCCGTGGATACTATCTTCATTGAAGAATAACTATTCTCAATGGATCGAGCACCTATTTATACAAGTATTTGACCTATCTTGGACTCACACATTACAATGTTAACTCTTAGATCCAAGGTTTACAACTTTACCTTGATCTTTAGTTTGTATGTTTTAAATTAGTAAAAATAATTAAAACAATAATAAATACATTGCTTCCTCCACACATAATGGATTTAAAAGTAAATCAAGAAGCTAAAAATACAACTTCAGTGATTTATCTGACGTGGAAAGTCAAATCCACTTTTTGCAGGATGTAACTGACTGTCGGTTCTTGGTCACTGGGTTGAACTTGAAGTTTTTCGGTGTTCCTTTATTGAATTGTTCATCAGATTCCCTTTGTTTTTTGGGTTCCTCTCTATGATGTTCCATCGGGTTTCACTGTTTTTACTCGTTGGGTTTCCTTTAACCTTTTTGTCATCGGATAACACTTAACAGTGTTTATCGGGTAACCTTAGCCTCAGGTGGTGTTGTGCCCTGTCTGTTGGTGTGGAGTAAATCGATGGTGCAGATCATTTTTTTCCCTAAGTATACTAATGGAAAAATATAATGCCTTCATAAGGAAGATCAAACCACCATGATGGATAGATCTAGGGCTTGAATGATGAATCTTGAATGTTTGAACCAAATCTCTTCAAACGCTTGAAACCTTGAATCTTTGATCTTCAATGGAGAACTTGAATGCTTGAGAGGAAGACTTGAACACTTTGAAAGCTTGAAAACATGTATAAAAATGGATGTTGGAACTTCACTTTAATACTTCTTGGATAATTGATAATTTGTACTTAACATTACTTAGCTTGGCTTAGAGAGAGGAGAAAAATTCCTTATATATGAAACTAGGGCACAATCTTCTAGAGAGGCCTACATAAGAGAATTACATTCCAATTAGACCCATATCTCTAAAATAGGACCTATATTAAATATAATTTAAGAATCGTCACTTTGGAACCCAAAACAGCTGACCCAGAAGCGGGAAATGAACTTTTAATGACCTCCGGCATACGACAGACTTTCAAATTGTACTAGGTCAAGGTCGAGGTCTTCCTTAACCTAGGTCAAAGTCAAGTTCAACCTTGACCTAGGTCAAGGTTGAGGTTGACCTTGACCTAGGTTAAGGAAGACCTCGACCTTGACCTAGTACAATATACCAGGGAGTCAGAACCCTTGGAAAATATACCAAATGGGATGGATGGTGCCTAGAGAGGCCCAATCAGAGTCCTAAACAGACATAGAAGTAGGAGAGGGTGCAAAAATGAGGGGACATTGTGATGGTGGTAAAAAAAAAAACCCTAAGGAGGGATAAACATTCTTAACATGGAAGTGCTTCCATTTTAAGACGATACAATGATTAACTAGGTTAACTAACTTGATTTATGACTTTAGACTTGAGTTAACTAGGTTTGAAGTATGGTTAACAATTAGGAGGCTTTGATGTAGTTAAATGTATGTTGTTATAGTAATATAATTTTATGTAGATCATGTTAATGTATTCTTTTAAATGTATGGTTATGTATACTTTTATGTAGGCCATGTTACATGTATGCTTTTAAGTGTATGGTTATGTATGGTTTTAATGTAACATTTTCATAATTTGTTCTGATGTTTACAATGTTATGTTTAATATATTCCTAATATTTACCTAATGTTTACAATGTAACATTTTTATGTATGTTTCCTAATATATGGTTATGGATATTTTTATATGACGTTTTCGTAATATTTTCTAATGTTTGTAATGATCCTGTTTGTTAGATTTTATAGGTGTTTTTTTGTTTAACGTTTTTGTAATGTTTTAAAACATGTGTAATAAAACTAAATTAATTAACCCACTAACTAACATATTTTCTAGAAAAAAGTTACATATTAACTAAATAACTAAATCTACATAAAACTATATTATTTATTTTCTATAATTAAAAATAACTAAATTACAAAAAAACATTAGACAATACAACAAATACATAAAATTAACAATAAAAACTTAAAAAACATAAAGAAAAACAAGAATTTTTTTATAAAAAAAAAAACTACCTATTTCGATCGAAGATCACCAAACCCACTCCTCAAATCTCGAAAGGGGCCACGTTTAAATTTGCCGCTTAATGTGATTTTGGGGTATATATGGTTTTTATGGGTTTCGGCCAAAGCCATTTCGGTAGAAAATGGTTCGACCAAAACGGTTTCGGCCAAAACCCATATGCGACATCAGTGCCACATATGTCTGGACAAAAAGGTTTCAGCTAGATAATATTTGAGAAAAATTGGTTTGAATGGAACTCATCGGTTGTCCTCTACTATGACACAACTTTGTACTTTCACTTATTAATTGTTAATTCATATTTATTAATGCCAATTGAGATTATTTGTGTTTGATTAAATGACCTAACGCTAGTTGATTGATTAAAAGCAATGCAAGTAAAATAGAAGTACATGTAACACTTAAGCATATAAAAGACCTAATTAGATATCTTAAAGAAAGTGCTATGAAATGATAAAAGAGAAAATTAAACTCACCTTCAAGGCTAGTAGAGGTCACAAGATGAAATCTCAAAATGAAGCAGAAGACTGTAACAGAAACTGGAACAAAGCTAAAACTGGAATCAAGAAGTTGCAATCTGTCGACTGTGAAAATATGTAGGTCCCAAGAACAGGTCAACTTGGAGGTACATGTAAAACTTGGGTACAAGTCAAGGTCAACTTGTACCTGCACTACCCAAAAATTTGAAATCTGATTGTTCGATAAAAACTATAACCCTTAATCAGCCGAATGAGATCCCAAAAACTTGAAAACCTACAAATTTTCTCCTACACACATGTAAAATGGAATTTGTTTGGGGAAGGGGCTTTCCTAGGTCAAGCCCCCATTTAGGAATTAAACTTGAATTTAAATAAAATCATATAAAAGAAAGACAAATGTAAATATTCACCTCTCTTGTCAAACATTTATGGATGGGTTCAAATCTGCTACCCAGAAATATGAATGCTTGTACATAGAATGTAGGATCTTGGATGTCTTCACAAATGCAATAGATCTACAAGTTCCAAATCATAGATCATGGATGAAAGTATGCTTGAATGCTTGAATGGTTGAATGCTTGTGCAATTTTGATGAATGTAGATCTCATCCCTTGATGGCCAACTCCACTATCTCCAATGAAGAAAGAAGCTAGATCTATGGAAGGAAATTCATCTTTGATTGAAAGGGATGAATGCCTTCAATGAATCCATTCTTTGCTTGAAATTATAAAATGCGCCTTGAACTTGATAGCTTGCAATTGATATCTTAAGAATGTGATGGAACTTTTTTTTAAATTAGATTTCTTATTGAATTCATGGATCCCAAATGAGTTTATTAGGCCTCCTTTTATACCAATTTTAGGCGTCAAAAAAAAGGGTCGACTGCACTAGGCAAAAAAGTGAAAAACGTTGAAATAGGCCCAAGTTCCAATGAAATTAATATCTTTAATATAGGTTGACCTTGACCTATACCCCTAATTATAGGTCAACTTTGAGCTATACCCCAAGTACAGGTCAACTTCGACCTACACCCTAGGAATTACAATCTCTGGAAAAGGTCTTGAGATCTTGGGGATGCAAAAGAAACAATAAAAAATGGACCAAAAATGAGGACAAAATAACAAATAAAGCATAAATGCATCCATCTTCTAGGAGATTGCTAAAATGGAGCCTAAAAGGGTCTTTGAGATTCCAAATTAATGGGGGCTATCTTTTGAGATGGTACATTTAGCTCCCACTTTAGTGGGAGTATGAGCCAAACTCATACTCACGATAAAGTAGATCATGTGCATGAGATGATCTTATCAAAGCTAAGGAGACAAGGAAAAATAAAGCCCCCAAGTGACCTGATTCCTCATCAAATCCAAGAATAAGACAAGAGAGATATTGCAAAACAAAGGAAAATGGACTTTGATTGCCTTAGCCTAGTAAGAATGCGTGTCTTGCTATGAATCACACAAAAAGACATGTTGCAAAAGATGGCATTGATAGTCTAGCATGTTTGTGTGCCACACTAGTCAACCCATCAAGGATTCATCCTTAGCATTTGTGTCTCTAAAAGGGAAATCTAACAAAATGGTGATCCAGGGATAAGAATTTGTGTGTCTTTAGGGAGTCGAAAGATGAAAAATCGGGGATCAAGCATTATAAATTTGTGTTTCCATAAGGGATCCAAATGTATAAGATCATCATACACAATGTGTGTGTGCAAAATGTGAGCTTAGTGTATGACCCCCCGTTGAAGTTATTTGCATGCACCTTATTGGGAGCAATTTGATTTAACAGAGCATAAATTCATCCACTAGATATTTTTCCACTATAAAATACCCCCAGGAAAGGACACATCAAGGTAAATGAGCACATAAGAAATAAAAGAGAGCATAAGAGGGATCTACCAACTCCAAAGTGAGAAGGTCACATGATAACTCATGTATATCATAATTATGTCAAAATGAACTGTCATCATTCCCCAAAGGAAGTAGAACTACAACATAATGGAGGTAAGGCACATAAGATATATGAAGAAGTCTTTTTGGTCAACATCACAGAGACCAAAAATATTCGGTGCTACCGCTTTGCATCATCCCAAATAGACAACACAAAGGAACATTTACTAATAATGGCACATGTACAACACAAAATATAACAACATATATAAGAAGCAAGACACAAATAGAAGAATTATTATAAAAAATTTATTCCTTTATAACCTTGCACCAACGGAGCAACAAGGATCGTTTAAATAAATCTAAACAAAACATATAACAAGCAGCACATCACGAGGGATCACAAAATGACAAATAAGAAAACAAAGAAAGGATCCATTGTACAAGAGGAGATAGTCAATATTATCACCTCCCTCCCCTCATATTTTTCCATAGTGCTTAGGGAGGGTGGGAAACTCACAAGAGAATCAACATCAAGCACAACAGAGGGAAGAATAGCCAAATAACAACATTGTTGTGAAGAAAGGTCACACTATTCAGGGTTAGTAGAAATAGATAAGTGTTGTGAAAGCATTGCTGGAAATCATTATCAAGATCAATAGTCTCATAATCATCAGAATCACTAACATGCATATCATTGTTAGTATCAATAACATCATCATTAAGAGTATCTTCTTCATCAAGATTAATCGTAATAGAATCATCATGTTTATCTATTTGTTCACTCTATTATTATTCACTTCCTCCACAGGTTCAAGAATTGGTTGATCAAATGAAATTGAAGCAAGAGGTGTATGAAGTGAAGAAGAATGTTAAGAGATACATGCATGGGCTCTAACTTGATGCTTGTGACAACAATCACAAGCATGTTGGTTACATTTGATCTTGATAGATATTTCTGGTGGAGTCAGATCAATCAACATACGTTCCTTTTCTTCTTTAGGTGGGATAATACGAGGTGGAGAAGTTGATATAAAGGAGGAACTGGTGGTATAGGAAGAAGACCACAACTAGGATCAATATTTGGTTT
Organism: Thuja plicata; assembly: GCA_018584345.1. NCBI lineage: Eukaryota > Viridiplantae > Streptophyta > Pinopsida > Cupressales > Cupressaceae > Thuja > Thuja plicata. The sequence continues at coordinate 4,679,385 of MU226578.1, read as the reverse complement.
ACTAAGTTTAGCAATATTCATATCTTTGAAGCCTTGGTATGATTAGAAAAGATAATCAGGACGAGTTGGAGGTGATTGAGGTATAGAAGGAAAAAATAAATAAAGGTCAACATAGTCTTGAGGCCTAGAAGGATGATAAAGACTATGGTTAATGTTCTTGATCTCACCATCATGAGGGAATTTAAGACATTTGTGAATAGGAGACGTTGTGGCTTGCATGGTGGAAAACCAAGGAAAACTAAGATTGACTTGAAATTGATTGGAGGTAGGAATAACAAATAAGGTAATATCCAAAATCTTACCACAAAGTTCCATGGAAAAAGATATAGAACCATGAGGAGGATAAAGGAAACCATTGCAAGTTTGAATTAAGACATCAGATTTATCATAGGAATCCTTTTCCAAGTGTTTACTAAAAATATTATCTTTAGTTATAACATTCACCATGCAAGTGGAATCAACAAGAACACCGTAGGAAGGAGTACTAGAAACCCTAACAGTAATGTAAATAAGAGCATCAGGAGATTTAATTCTTTTAGCAAGATCAAAGGTGACACGAGATTGAGGCTGAGTTTGAGGTTGAGGTAAGGGTTTAGGTTGGATATGTTCAACATGGTTAGATAAATGTTTTGATTCTTCAAATTTATCGTCATAAATATGTCTGTAGCAGAAAAAGGTTGGGCAATGGTATTGGTTGAATGAGATGGAAAATGGTTAGTGTACATACTTGAAAATTATGGTTAGGATGTGCAATAGATTTTTTTCCCTATTTTATATCATCATCAATATATATAGTGTTATAATTGATAAGGTCCTAGATAGCATGTTTCAAAGAATAACATTTTTTTAGTATCATGACTCTGTTAACGATGTTATTAACAAAATGCTTTGGGATCAAAAGATAAAGGAAGAGGTTTTCTTGGATCAATTGGTTTCATAGGAGGAATCTTAATAATATTATCATTTAGTAATTTTTTCATCACATTATGAAAAGATTTAGATAAAGGAGTAAAATTATGAGAAGGTTTTAAAATAGAGGAAAGAGGAGCCACACTCGTGCAGGAGTACCTAGGCTAATCCTCAATTCTTGTTTTCTTTTGTCTTGTACTAACCTTAGCCAAGTAAGTAGTGCTTAGATTTTACCTTAGAAGGTATTTTCAAGTGTGTACCTAGGTGGATTTGACTTGGTTCAATCCAACCTAGATGTTTATGTTGTATTAGTGGTTAGTGGTAGATTAAGCCTAAAGTGGGAAAAATGGATCCAAAGCCTCTAAGGCTTAGGAAAGGGTAAAAATATGCCTAAAATGGTCTCTAGGATGTTTTGACATCATTCTAAGTTGGTTGGGAATCATTAAAGTTTTTTTTATGCATAGTTGTCAAAGTTGTCAAAATGTTGCATGACAACATTTGCAACTTTTGAAAGTTGCATGACAACATTTGGCATTCTTGGATTCTCTTCAGAGACTGATGATGGATGATTAATGTAATTTCCTGAGATCTTGGGGAAGGCATATTTAGACAAGTAGGATCCCATTTCATGAAGCAGTGTGATGTAACGATTGATTTGAATGTGAAGGAGAAGCTCTGAATTCTGGTTTTTTGGATATAGTCAACTTGTTTTGAGTTCATGACATAGAAGATGGATTAAACTAATAAATCTAGTGTTTTCTTAGTGTGATAGAGATCGTTTTAAGAAATTTTCATTCAGTAGTGAAGTTTCTTTGAGTTCATTAGATTAGTTTATCAAATTGTTTTGCAAGTAGAGTAGTTGCTAGTGTTGTTTTAGTAGTTTAGGGAAATATGGCTCCCCCATATCTCTCCACTATGAAAATTATCACGGCCCTAAGGGATATGGAAGGGAAGCCATGGTATAGTGTATATATGTAAGGAAGAGGTCAGAAGATTCAGCTAGCTAATTTTAAGGTCATGCCCTAGGCGAGTTCAGTGTGCCCGGTTAGGTGTATGATAGTGTTTTGATGGGTTATAATTGCAGGGGAAGGATTGGAAGATTGAAACCAAGCATAGTTTTAGAAACATAGAGGTATATAGTTACCTTGTGAGAGGGTTCAACATTGGCTAATCCATTTGGATAGATTTGCAAGTAGAAATCAGAAGACTGCACTAAAATAGCCATATTTTCCCTATTACCCCTAAATTCTAGAAACCTACTGTTCGGAGGTCCTAGAACCCTATGACCACAAAAATCATTAGTATCTTGGAAAAGGGTATCTAAATATAAACTTTTGGGGGGGGGGGTTTTAGAGTTTTGAGAGAGAAGTAAGAAAAACTCACTGGTTAGGGGTACTTGACCCACTAGGCCTAAAAGACCAAATTCAATGTTTGTCTTGAGCTCATGTCATATGGGAGGCAATAAGTTGTCTCAACAAGGATTTAACCCCCTACAATACTTGTGATGAAATGGTGAAGAGAATGCACTTGAAATCTTCCAAGGTGGAGTAAGTACGTGAAGAGCAATTGCTTGATAGTTACCCCCGAGGTGAAGCACAAAGGAGATCAACTCATTGAGTGATGTTGGAGTGGTTATAGGCTAGCTAAGGTAGAGCTCGGAAGGTTCTAGAGGAGAAAGTAGGATCTTTTGAAGAATAGGAACCATTGGTGTCCTAGAAGAGTTTGTGCAAGTACACCTTGGAGAGTTTCTCTCAGATTCGTATCAGAGCCAATAATATTTGGCTTGTGGGGAATGTTCCAACCAGCAGAGTCAATAGGAGAGTGTACAATGGTGACCAATGCAGAGTTGGAAAAGAAAGTGGATGAGAAATAAGAAGAGAATATATTTATCAGAGAAAGATTAGCACAATTGGAACACAAAATGGACCAAGTAGAAGATAAGACTGAGGAAGTGAAAGATAAAGTTGAAGGAAAGAGTAAGGAGATTTCCTAATATGATGAGGTCCCAAAAGCTGACCTTGTCCTCATTGAAGAACCATTCTTGAAATAATTAAAGGATTTGAATTGTAAGTCATTGGAAGGAGTTCCTATCTTCATAGGAAATATTGAACCAGAGATAGTCCTTGACTGGATTGAAGGACTAGAAAATCAATTTGAATGTGATGGCATAACACAGGCACAGAAAGTGAAAGAGGAAAAGGCTAGACTGGGAGGGTCTGCACTCACTTGGTGGAAATTTATCCAAGATGAGAGAGAGAAGGAAGGAAAGAAACCCATAGCCACTTGGAGATCTATGGTAACCAAAATCAGGGAAGCATATGTACCTGAAGACTATGAGATTCACTTGCATAAAAGCAGACAAAGACTTAGGAAAAAAGACTTGGATGTTAACTCTTATACTGAAGAGTTTCAAAGGCTATGCATGAGATCAAGAATTGTAGAAGAGGAAAGTGTGAAGGTATCTTGATACCTTAATGGTATTAAATGGAATATATAATATGAACTAAGTTTTCTTACTCCTACCATTATCGAGAGATGCCACCAACTTGCCATAAAGGTGGAAGAGAAGTTGACAAAGAAATAAGATTCAAGTAATACGAGAAGTAGAGGTAGAAGAAGAGATAACAAAGGACAGAGGAGTGGATATGGTGGTAGAAGTTCAGAGTCAAAGAACCAAGGAGAGACTAAGTTGACAAAACAATGAGAAGGAAGCTTAACCAAAGGAATCTTTAATAGAGGAAGAGGCAATAGCCAAGGAAGAGGTTTCTATATTGCTACAATGAAATGCTATCACTTTAATCATATGGGACATCCTTCCTATAGGTGTCCAGAGAAAGGATCTAATTCTCAAGGGGGAGACAAGAGAGTTAACTTTCTACAAGAGGAGTATTGTGGTGGAAATAAACACCCTCGGGTAACCCTAGAATCAGAGGAAGCAGAAAATCTGATGATAAGAAGAACACTAATCAAATAACCATTAAAAGAGGAGACAAGCCAGAGAAGATTGCTTTTTAAAGTAAAATGAAAGATGATGGGTAAAGTATGAAGATTCATCATAGAATTAGGGTCTACTGATAACATTGTATCGGAGGAAGTTGTCATTAAGCTAAATATGAAGAGAATTCCACATAGTTACCCATACAAGGTTACTTGGTTGAACAAAGGACAACATGTCCTTATGAATGAACAAGCATGTGTGGACTTCTCAATTGGAAGATATAAAGATAAGGTATTGTGTGATATCCTACCTATGGATGCATGTCACCTATTACTAGGAAGGCCATGAAAATTTGACAAACATTTCATGCATGATGGAGCTAAGAATGCATATTCTTTCAAGAAGGATGGTGTGACTTTCAAAACCCAATCATTGTCGGAAGAAGTAGAAGTAAAGACTTCAGGTCCTAATTTTCTATTGGTGAGTGAGAAAGAGTTCCTACAAGCTCTATAAGAAGGAGAGGGAGTAGCATATGCATTTTTTTTGAAGCCGAAGGAAGAAGATGCAAAGAAAATAGTCAAGAAGATAGATATTCCATTTGAAGTACAAGAGATACTCAAAGAGTGCAGTGACATTTTTAGTAATGGAAAACTATAAATCCTACGCTCTAAAAGAGATATTAGTCACCAAATTGAATTTATCATTGGAGCTTCCCTTCCTAACAAAGATTTCTATAAGATGACCCCTCAACAAAATGATGAAATTGCCAAGAAGATCCAAGAGCTCCTAAACCAATGCCTCATTAGAAAGAGCATAAGTCCATGTGTTATCCCACTCTCCTAGAACCCAAAAAGGGAGGAACTTGGAGGCTATGTACTACATCCAAATCCATTAACCGAATCACCGTTAGGTATAGGATTCATGTTCCTAGGATAGAAGACCTAATGGACTATTTAGGAGGAGCAAAGCATTTTACAAAGATTGACCTAAAGAGTGGTTATCACCAAATTATATTCAATGAAGGAGATGAATGGAAGATTGCCTTCACAACTATAGAAGGTTTGTATGAATGGCTTGTGATGCCATTTGGGCTATCAAATTCCCCATCTACATTTATGAGGCTGATGAACAAAGTACTCAAGGGATACATTGGTAAGTTTGTTGTAGTATACTTGGATGATATTATAATCTTTAGTAGAACTAAAGAAGAACACTTGAAACACTTGCAAATTGTGTTCAAGAGACTACATGAAGAGAAGCTTATGTTCAACTTGGACAAGTTTGAATTCCTCAAGTAGGAGTTAGTGTATCTTGGGTTTGTGTTGTCTCAAGGAAGCCTCAAGATGGTTCCAAGCAAGGTAGAATCCATTTTCAACTAGCCTACTTTGAAGACTGCAACATAGGTGAGAAGTTATCATGGTCTAGCTCAATACTATAGAAAGTTCATTAAATAGTTTAGTGTTATTTGTTCTCCTATGCTAGACACCATAAAAGGTGGGATTAAAACAAAGTTTATATGGAATGAACAAGCCGACCAAGGATTTGATTTGTTGAAAATTAATATTGCCACTCAACCTATCTTAATATTACCAAGCTTTGAGAAGCTATTCACAGTTGAGTGTGATGCTAGAAATGTTGTCATTGGGGCAGCATTACGTCAAGAAGGAAGACCAGTGGCTTTTCATAGTGAGAAGCTCAGTGATGCTAATAGGAAGTATTCTTCCTATGAATTAGATGTTTATGCTCTAGTCCAAGCACTAAACAAATGGAGGCACTATCTGCTTCCAAATGAATTTGTGGTGTATTCAGACAATCAAGCACTTAGCTTTCTGAATTTACAAGACAAGCTGACTCACAAGCACATGAAGTGGGTGGAGTACTTGAAGGCTTAAACCTTCAATATCAAACACAAGAAAGGAGTGTACAAAAAAGTGGCTGATGCACTTACCAAAAGGATTCTGATGGTACAAGAAGTACTATTGCACAAATTTTCCCATTCTGTGCATGTGATCTAGCTTGCCCTGTCTGGTTTCCTCTGTCTTTGTTTTCCAGGCTTCATGTCTTCACTTGGCCCCAAAGACCCTCAAAACCCTAAGTCTTCATGCAAATGATGAAACAAGCCCTAAACCCTTGGCACGTTATGTTTCACGATTACCTTTTTTAAGTCACTTATGGCATGTGCTTTTTTCTTGTCGCCTCGTCGCTTGAGCCTGGGCGAATATTCCTTTTCTTCTCCCAACTTCGCTTTTCACTTTGTCGCGTGGTCTGGTGATCTTTCTGAATATTCCCTCTGCGTCTTCTGACTTAGCGATGAGTCTTCAGTCGCGTGATCGTCAGATGATATGTCATAAGTCTTATGAAGCAGGGGGCCCACCTCAGTCGCTGGGTCGCGAGAAGAATTCAACAGTCAGTGATACATCTTCTGACTTCGCGATTTACCTTGAGTCACCTTGTCGCGGGAACAAAGTGATGACTCAGCGTTCCAATGTGCACAGATGAACCAGTGGTTGTGTGACAGATGGCATATGACGTGTGGATGCGGGCCCTCGGTCGGGTAATCGCCAGACGAAGTAAATTGGTCAAGCGACTTCGAGACTCAGTATGCTTTGCCTTTAGTCACGGGATCACGAAATGATTTAAGGGAATAGTCTTTTATCCAGCGACCAAGCGACAGTCGTCTGATGCAAAGCTCAGAGGATCCTACAGTGGTCACTAAGTCTGGTGATCAAAGTGCCCTACGAGAAAAGTACTCCCGACTTGGCGATAAGGGTTAGTCGGGATGTCGCTAGAAAAGACTAAGGACACATGTTGACTGTTAAGATAATTCAAAGGGGCTCAGGCTATGCTCTCCCGACTTGGCGACTGTGTGGTCACACAGTCTTGAAATGAAAAGATAGCATCTGCCGACAAGGAGACTAGCCATGACGGTTAAAGGAGGCAGTTAGGTGCAAGGTCAACAGAAGAAAGGTGAGTTAAGGAAAATGCCTCGCGACTTTGAAATTTCACAGTAACCTTGTCGCTGGATCTGAGCTCGGGTTAAACAGGGGTAAAAAATGCTTTTTCTCCAGGTCGTGAGATTTAACCAGGGTCAATGTCTGATGCTCACGACAAAGAGACTAACGGTTGGTCGCGAGGTCGCAGGACTTTGAATTTGAAATTTTGGCGGCAGATTTGGCACTGTGAGTGCTCGGCAGTCATGGTTTCTCTGTGCTTGTGTTCCAGAATGATTAGAAGGGTTTCAATTGCAGAAAGGCCATGCACAGAGAGTCTGTTGATCCCAGGATTAAATTTGTTTCAATATCAGTGAAGAAAGGGAGATTCAGAGGCGTGGAAAGAGATACAGAGTCCAATCAGGAGTTATTACTCTCAGTTGCAGTTGGCCAAAAGGCATGGTCATGATCGAGGACTCATTGATGAGAAATTGATCGGTGGCCCTCTGGGGTCACTTCTCATCCTGGGAGGCTGTGATCAGTTGGTGAGCATTCATGACAGGGGTTACTTGTAGGTATAGCTCATTCTTTCCAGGTTGCTTGTTCACATGGCATAGTCAAGTACAGGGATGGGCGAAAAAAGAAAGTCTGATCTGATCGATTCACTTGGTGCACATTTATGACCAGATTAGATTTTGTCCTAGGGTCAATTAGTACATGGTAAATCTGTAACCCTATTTAGGTTTTCTGAGACTCCTGCCTGCGTGCATGGGGTATTTAAAGTTTTTTTGAGAGCCTTAGTGCTCAGATTTTTGGCATTTTGTAAGGAGAATTCATTTTTCCCAGGAGCTATCTGAGGCATTCTTTCTGCCCTCTAGCTTTTACATTTTGTAATCTTCTCATTGATCATGCAAACTATTGGAAGTACTTTGTGATAATTCTTCATATCCCTATGCTTCCTTGTTTGTATTATCTCTTATTGGATCGAAGTTTATGAATGTTGATTAATGGATATTGGGGTTCCTAGTTCCTCTCATTTTCTGTAAGTCTGTGTGTTATTGTGTTTGATCTGATTTAGATGTTTTGTGGGTATACATCAGCCCCTAGCAGTCTTTTCTCATTCCTACACCTGGTTGCAGAGAAGGATGTTTGTTTGTAGGTCATAGGTTGAGTCTTTTGTTCAGACCCTCCTATGAAACACTTATGCAAGCCTATCTAGTGAGTTGTAACTTATTTGACCTGGTTCTTCCATTAGTTCCATTCCTCTATATTGGGATCCAAGCCCTAATTGTGGTGCATCACCTAGTAGGTAATTTGCTTTCAGTCATTTCCCTTTCATGCAATCCTTCTAACCCTTTTCCCCTCAAGTTTACTTTCCTGTTTGACAAGCAAATTAAGGTGATTATCCAAGAGGAACC
>MU226578.1:4615379-4652724 GCA_018584345.1 Thuja plicata | reverse complement strand
TACCTACTAGGTGATGCACCGAAATTAGGGCTTGGATCTCAGTATAGAGGAATGAAACCAATGAAAGAACCAGGTCAAATAAGTCACAACTCACTAGATAGGCTTGCATAAGTATTTCATAGGAAGGACTGAACAAAAGACTCGACCTATGACCTGCAAACAAACATCCTTCTCTGCAACCAGGTGTAGGAATGAGACAAGACTGCTAGGGGCTGAAGTATACCCACAAAACATCTAAATCAGATCAAAAACAGTAACACACAGAATTGCAAAAAATGAGAGGAACTAGGAACCCCAATGTCCATTAATTAGCATTCATAAACTTCAATCCAATAAGAGATAATACAAACCAGGAAGCATAGGGATATGAAGGATTATCACAAAGTACTTCCAACAACTTGCATGATCAATGAGGAGATTACAGAATGTAAAAGCCAAAGGGCAGAAAGAATGCCTCAGATAGCTCTTGGGAAGAATGAATTCTCCTTACAAAATGCCAAAATCTTCTTAGCACTAAGGCTCTCAAAAAAACTTTTATACAACCCTCAACTGCACGTAGGCAGGAGTCTCAAAACATAACTAGGGTTACAAATTTACAATAGAATAATTGACCCTAGGACAAAAATCTAATCTGGCCATAAATGTGCATCAAGGTGAATCGATCAGATCAGATTTGATTTCTCTTCTTTGCGCCCATCTCTGTACTTGATCATGCCCGTAGACACGCAACCCGGAAGAAATCAGCTCTACCTGCAAGTAACCCCCATCATGAATGTTCACCAACTGATCACAGTCTCCCATGACAAGAAAAGACCCCCGACGGCCGCCGCTCCATCTTTCATCAATGAGTCCTCGACCACGACCATGCCCTTCGGCCAACTGCAACTAAGAGTAATAACTTCGTGATTAGACTCTGTATCTTTTTCCATGCCTGCAACTGAGAAAACATCTTGGGCTTTGAAGACCTCATCTGCATCACCATCGCACAGTCGCGAGCCATGTCTTCTTCCCTCTGAATTCTGGGCGAGTACGCGACGAGTTTCTTTCTTTATCACATCTTCCATGATCGCACACTCGCGAGGTCCTTTTACCTTGTTTTACCTTCTTTGCGAGTAGGCGACGAGCTTCTTTTTTCATCAATCGCACAATCGCAAGCCGATCATTGATTTCCTTGAAACATTGATGATTGAGCGATGAGAAGCTATCTTTTATTGATCGCGCAGTCGCGAGCTCTCTTTTCATTCACCTTTTTGCTCAGCGACCACGCGATGACCTCTTTCTTCTGACCGTCGCGTACTCGCGGGCTGCTTTTTCTTTCTCCCTTTCGATCGGTGAGTGTGCGACAACACCTTATCTTTCGTCAATCGCTCAGTCGCGAGCAGCTTTTACTTTGTTTTAATTGCGCAGCGACTGAGCGACGAGTGACGCCTCCTCTTCATCGCGCACCCACGCTCCATTTCCTTTGCTAACCTTTTGCTTGGCAACTACGCGACAACGTCTACTTCAGCTCCTCACAGACCCGCAGACTATTTTCTTTTTTATGAGCATTGCTCGGCGAGTGAGCGACCATTTTGCTTCTCTAGCTCATCGCAGACCCGCAAGCGGATCCTTCTTTTATTTGATTGCTTGGCGACTACGTGATGAGTCACTTTCTTCCTCGGTCGCGCACTCGCAAGAAGCATTCAGTCTACTTTAATTGCTCGGTGAGTACGCGATGACATTACCCTTCGGTTTGTCGCACACCCGCAGTCTCTTTCTCTTTCATTTGGCAACTGCAGCGACTGAGTGATGAGATCTTATTTTCTGCTCGTCGCGCACTCGCGAGCCCTTTTTATTTTACCTGAACTGCTCGGCGACTACTCAACCACTTTTCTCTTTCAGCTCATCGCCGACTCGCGGCCCCAACATGAAAACTTAGAAACAACTCGCGACTGCGCGATTAGACATTGTAACACTGAACCCGCTCAGTCGCAAAGCTAGAACGACATTGAGCTATATAGCTCGCGACTACGCGATAACTCATTTATTTAGCTCGTCGCTCAGTCGGGGGTGGATTGAACTTATGCAAGAATAGGTCGCGATTGCGCGACGACCGTGATTGGCAGCTCGTTGCGCACTTGCGCAATTGAATGACTTGAACATAAAATCACCGCGATCGCGCGATGAGACAAGAGTAAGAACTTTTGAAAGGATCTAGCCATTTTTGGGCGGGAAAACATAGGGGATGGCCAAATTGCATGGGAATGGAAAATTTGGTTAACAGTAAGATAGTGCATGATGCTTGTCACATTGCACAATTATTCTTTTAAGGAAGTGGTAATAATCCATGTCTTCCCCTTAAGCATAGTGTCTGATAGATATACTAAATTCATGAGTCACTTTTGGAAGACATTGTCTCACAAATTCGGAACCAATCTGTCCTTTTGGTATGCATATCACCCTTAGATATATGTCCAAATAGAAGTGGTTAATAGAAGCCTTATGAACCTATTGAGGTGTCTCACAAAGGAGTGTGGTCAGACTTAGGATCAACTCGTAGGACAAGTAGAGTATGCATTTTACAATACTGTGAACAAGAGTACTAGAAATATTCCATTTGAAATTTTTTATGGAATTCACCCTAGAGGAATATTTGAACTTAGAGAACTAGAAGATGAAGACAAGGGTAGTGGTTATGCTGAAGACTTTGCACACTCCATGAAAGAGGTGCATGAAAGAGCGAGAAAGAATCTCATAGAGAACATTGCAAAAATCAAATAAAAGGTGAATGGAAGGAAAAATGAATTTCATTTTCAAGTAGGGGATGTTTTTATGGTCCATCTGAACAAAGTGAGGCTATAGAAGAGAGTACCAAACATTTTTTCAGATGAGGAGATTGGGGCCATGTACTATTCTAGCCAAATATGGCAACAATGCATACAAGGTAGAGCTCCCTAAGAATATTGGTTTCTCTTTGGTCTTCAATGTTGCAGATATGGTCCTTTATAAGGGGCCTACTCTAGATCTAGACCAGAGTCTTACTGGGGTAATACAAGAGGTGGAAGATCTGAATCTGAATCCTACACCATCTAAGAGAGGAGAGAAGATACTTGATTCAAGGGCATACAAGAAGACCAGATATAAGACATACTATACACATCTGATCAAATGGCATGGACAAGATGATGTAGAGGCTACTTGGATCAATGAGGAGGAGTTCAAGAAGTTAGGCATTGATTCCAACTTCCTCAATCCAAGGATGGATTGAAGTCTTTTCATTTGGGGAGGATGGTGTAGGAGCACCTAGGCTAATCCTCAATTCTTGTTTTTTTTGTCTTGTTTTGACCTTATCCAAGTCATTATTGTTTTTATTTGACGTTCGAAGGTCTTTTCAAGTGTGTGCCTAGGTGGATTTGACTAGGTTCAATCCAACCTAGATGTTTATGCTTTATTAGTGGTAAATGGTAGATTAAGCCTAAAGTGGGAAAAATGGATCCAAAACCTCTAAGGATTAGGAAAGGGTAGAAATATGCCTAAAATGGTATCTAGAATGTTTTGACATCATTCTAAGTTTTTTGGAAATCATTGGATTTTGTTTTATACATAGTTGTCAAAGTTGTCAAAATGTTGCATGACAACATTTGCAACTTTTGAAAGTTGCATGATAACATTTGGCATTCTTGGATTCCCTTTGGAGAATGATGATGGATGATTAATTTAACAGCCTAAAATCCCATGGAAGGCATATTTATACAAGTAGGATCCCATTTCCCCAAGTAGTGTTATGTAATGATTGATTTGAATGTGAAGGAGAAGCTCTGAATTCTTGTTTTTTGGATAGAGTCAACTTGTTTTGAGTTCAAGAGTTAGTAAATGGATTAAAATAAGTGATGTAGTGTTGTATTACTATTTTGGAGATAGTTTTAAGAACTTTTCATTCACTAGTGAAGTTTCTTTGAGTTCATTAGATTATATTTTCAAATTGTTTTGCAAGTAGAGGAGTTGTTGGTGGTGTTTTAGTGGTTTAGGGAAATATGGCTCCCCCATAGCTCTCCACCATGAAAATAATCATGACCCTAAGGGATATGGAAGGGAGGACATGTTACAATGTACATATGAAAGGAAGAGCTTAGAAGTGTCAGCTAGCTAATTTTAAGGTCATTCCCTAAGCGAGTTCAGTGTCCCTAGTTAGGTGGATGCCAATGTTTTGATGGTGTGTAATTACAGGGGAAGGATTGGAAGAATGAAAAAAAGCATGGTTTCAAAACATAGAGGTCATATAGTTACCTCTTGAGAGGATTAGTAATTTTCCAATCCATTTGGATATATTTCCAAGTAGAAATCAGGAGGCTGTACAAAAATAGCCATATTTGCCCTGAATTTTAGGAACCTACTGTACGGAGGCCCTAGAACCCTGAGACCACCAAAATAATTTGTATCTTGGAAAAGGGTATCTGAATATATATATATTTTAAGAAAACAAATTGGGGTTGTTTGAAATTTTTGAGAGAGAAGTGAGAAAAACTCACGAGTTAGGGCTAATCAACCTACTAGGCCTAAAAGACCAAATTTAGTGTTAGTCTTGAGTTCATTCATAAAACCATTGATGACCTTTTCTAATGGGGTAATATGGGAGGAAATAAGTTTTCTCAAGACGGATTTCACCCCCTATAGCACTTGTGATGAAATGGTGAAGAGAATGCACTCGGAATCTTCCAAGGTGGAGTAAGTGAAGAGCAATTGGTTAATAGTTACCCTTGAGGTGAAGCAAAAATGATATCAACTCATTAAGTGATGTTGGAGTGGTTCTAGGATAGCTAAGAAAAAAATTGGAAGGTCCTAGAGGAGAAAGTAGGATCTTGTGAAGACTAGGAACCATTGGTGTCCTAGAAGAGTTTGTGCAAGCACACCTTGGAGAGTTTCTATCACACGCCCTTGGATATTGTTGACACTTGATCATCTATTGTGTTTGAATTTTTTTTTATCTTGTTGTATATTTTAGGATTATGAAACCTATTATGATGAGATGAAACATCACTAGATTATCAATGGTAGCAGGAGCCATTGGAGTGTTTCTCTCAAAATGACTCACTTAAAGTTGATAATGATGAAGCACTACGCATAATTGTGAAAAAAAATAAAACTCGGTAAGGAGGATCTTATCTCTAATGTCCTTTTGCAAATTAGAAATAAATATGCATTGTATATCAACATCAGGCACAAGATAATAAATTTGATCATGAAAATGCTTAAATCTACCAATAAAGTCACTAACTTTTTCTGTAACACCTTGTTTACAATGCATTAAATTAGTCAAAGATATTTGAGGGCCAATATTGTTTTGAAATTGTTGAATAAAAGGATTAGCAAGTTTTTAAAAGGAACCAATAGAATAAGGAGTCAAGGAACAATAAAATTGCAATGCTTTGTCTCAAAAGGTTCTGGTGAACAATTTTTTCATGAACCTATAATAGGGAGAAAAATCACTACATAGGGTTTGAAATTTTGTAACATGAGACACAGGATCACCCTTACCATTATAAGTTTCAATATGAGGAATCTCAAGATTTTAGGGATAACAACTCAGATAATGTTTAAGGAAAAAGGATTAGAAATGTCACATGTGGGGATATTGAATTTGGATTAAGTTAAGGAAGCAAGTTGTTTCTGCAAGGAAGAGATGGTTTGAGCTCGGATATTAATGGTGGAATCAGTAGAAGAGATGATAAGAGGAGAGATGTTGGAAATTTTTTGAATATTGATATTGGAAGCAAATGAATTTTTGAAGAGGCATGAATCACATTAGGATCATTGGGAGAATAGATAATGGAATATGAAAAGGGAACATTATTATATGAAGGTGCAGATGTAGGCAATGAAACACACAAGACACTTTCGGGAAAGATGGAAAAATGGGATTTGGAATACTTACATGTATGAGATTAGAATATTGAGTGGAAGTTGTGATAAGAGGTAGGGAATAAGTGGAAATTATAGGAAGGGAAGTAGAGATAGGCAAAGAGGTTTCAACATGTGTAGTCAAAGGAACATAGCGTAATTCTTGAGCACATTTAGACATGGATTCGACATTGGAAATAATGAGATGTGAAATGCCACATAAGAGGTTAAGACCATGTTCATCATTATGAGAAAGCTTCCTTAAGGCTTCTATAGAGGAAATAGTCGTGACACTATGATCCTGTTAAGCAAACCAATTTTCCATTTTTTTAAATTCTTAGGTGAGTTTGTCAATTTGAGTGGGAGGAAATTTTAAAGCTTCATCTTCATCATGGCAAGAATGAGAAGAGTTTTTCTACGTGAGGGGATTAGGTTCATGAGGGAGAATTTTGGTCACATCAAGATTCCAAAGAAAGAAGAAGGATCCAAGATCAAAATAACCTATGAGCCTATGACTTCTTCTAACCGGAATACTATAAGTTGGAATCAAGTTGATAAAGCTCATGCACAAAGGTGTGGAAAGAAAGGAAAATGGAATGCAATAGGAAATGACCTATCAATGTAACAAAGATGCAATGTCTAAGAACTAAAATGCACATAAAGAATATCTAAGTAAATATGCATGCAATGAATATATAACTACTACATAAAAAGATATGAATCTATACTATAATGCAAATGGAATCTAACCATCCAATCAAAATGATGAAGAAAAATGTAACGCGTCAAGTTCACCAAAATGTAACGTAAGAAAAAGGAAAAAAAGGAAAGGAGGGGAGAAAGGAAGAAGGTGAATGTGTTAAACCTCCTAGTCCATTTTCATTATGCAGATTAGGGAAATAGAAACAGGGATCCCCAAATATAACCTTCAAGGTGAGAGCCCAAATCAGATTAGCAAAAACCAAATGTATATAGGCGTACTAATTTACAATTCAAGTTCTTTCAAGGGTGAATACCTAAAAGGTCCCTTTTTCTTTTAATTTAAATTTCCCTTTATTGATTGTTTATCGATACTAATTAATGCCAATTGAGATTGTGTGTGTTTGATTAAATGACCTAATGCTAAATGATTGATTAAATGCAATGCAAGTAAAGTAGAATCAAATGTAAAAATTAATCATATAAAATACCTAATCAGATATCTTAAAGGAAGTGATATGAAATGAAAAAGAGAAAATTGAACTCACTTTGAGGGCTAGTATAGGTCACAAGATCAGATTTGAAAATGGAGCAGCAAACTGTAATAGAAATTGGTACAGAACTAGATCTGGAATCAAGAATTTATAATTTGTTGACTGTAAAAATATGTAGGTTGACATGGAGGTACATGTTGAATTGAAGGTACATTTCAAACTTGGGTACAGGTTGAGGTTGACCTATACCTACATTTGCCAAAAATTTGAAATTTGAGTGTCTGACAGAAATTGTAACCCTAAATTAGCCGAATTCGATCCTAGAAACTTGAAAAACTGAAAAATATGCTCCTACACAAAAGAAAAATAGATGTTTTTAGGGGGAAAGAGCTTTCCTTGGTCAATCCCCCATTTAGGAATTAACCTTGAATTGAAATAAAACCATGTAAAATAAAGACAAATGTAAATATTCACGTTGCTTGTCAAACCTTTATGGATGTATTCAAATCCGCTACCCACAAAGATGAATGCTTGTATGTAGAATGTAGGATGTTGGATGTCTTTACAAATGAAATAGATCTACAAGTGCCAAATCATAGATCATGGATGAAAATATGCTTTAATTCTTGAATGCTTGTGCAATGTTGATGAATGTAGATCTCCTCCCTTGATGGCCAAATCCACTATCTCCAATGAAGAAAGCAGTTAGATCTATGGAAGGAAATTAAAGTTTGATTGGATGGAATGAATTCCTTTAATGAATCCTTTCTTTTCTTGAACTTCTTGAATGCACCTTGAACTTGATAGCTTGCAATTTATGGCTTGAGCATGTAATAGATATTTTTTAAATTGATTTCTTAGTGAATTCATGGATCCCAAATGAAGTGAGTAGGCCTCCTTTTATACCAATTTTGGGTGTCAAAACATAAAGGGCCAACTACACTGGGCAGAAAAAAAGTGAAAAACCCAAAATGGGCCTGAGTTCCAATGAAATAAATACCTCAATTATAGGCTGACCTTAACCTATACCCCCAAGTATAGGTAAAATTTGACCTATAACCCAGCTACAGGTCGACTTAAACCTATACCCTACGAGGCACAATCTGCGGAAAAGGTCTCGGGATCTCGAGGGTGCAAAAGAAATGGTAAAAAATAGAAAAAATATGAGGACAGAGCGGAAAATCAGGTATAAATGCATCCATGTTCTAGGAGATCAATAAAAGGGGCCTAAAAGGGTCTTTGAGCTTCCAAATTAATGGGTGCTAACTTTTAAGATGGTACAAAAATTAAATGCCTCACCATGAATTTGGAGGATATTGCTAGAGATAAATGAGTTTCCTTTTTATGGGGTTTGCAGTTGTTATGTTATTTTTTGTTTTATGTTTAAAGTTGATTTCTTTGTTGATACTCTAAATTGTGATGTTAATAGCTTTTGAAACATTTCCCCCTCTGCTGATAGGGAGTTGAGGTTAGAAAGTATTAAGTTTTATTAAGATGATAGTAGG
The DNA here is from genome assembly GCA_018584345.1 of Thuja plicata. Classification (NCBI taxonomy): domain Eukaryota; kingdom Viridiplantae; phylum Streptophyta; class Pinopsida; order Cupressales; family Cupressaceae; genus Thuja; species Thuja plicata. The sequence goes on along the minus strand of MU226578.1, from coordinate 4,644,149 downwards.
GCTGATAAGAATAGTATGAGTAAATTGTTTAGTGGTAAAATTATTTTTTGCTCATTTTTTTATTATTTTGTTAAGTAATTTTAGTTGTTGCTTCTGATTTTAATGGCCTGAAGCTATGCTATTTATTTTATTTTTTTATGTAATTGTTATATCCGAGTTCAGGGCCCTTTCCCTACCATCTTAATCAAAAACATTATTTGAAATATTTTGTCTTCCTCCTTTTTTTTATTTTCAACTTTAGGTCAGACTTCAAGTTCAAATATTCAAATTAAAAACTCAACTTTCATGTCTTTCTTACTAATTATTATTGATTTGACTTGACATAAATTTGAGTTACATATAAATATGTAATTGTATTTAAATACATTTAATGTGTTGTTAGTTAATAAGATTGAAAGTAATGAAAATTATTGGTTCACATTTTAATTTGTAAAAAGACAATGAATTGATCTACAACATGTCACAATCATGTCTTTATGATTTTTTTTGTATACTACTTCTCATCATTAAACTAGCCCAACAAGGGGGTTGATATGGAAAAACCCATTCCCTATGTATATGAGAATGTCTTTAAGGTCTTCCTAAGCTATAACTTAACTACATTTAATTACTAAAGGTGTAAAAGTAAATAAATTCATTAAAGAAATATTTTTCTTAGTCACTTCCATGTGATTGTAGGATTGAATTGCATTGAATTTTGAGACTACAAAAATTTTGGCACATCCATAAAACTAATGATAATTTATGGTTGCACTGTGGAAAATAGATTTTGAATACAAAAACAACATTATTTAATCAAAATTTCAAAGGAACTTTAATACTACAATGGAGTGTTCTTTCATGGGAGGAGAGAATTTGAATTTGGAATTAGCAGGAAAAGGCTACAAAAATAGTGGTGGGGGTTCTAATGAAGCCAGTGAGGATCTTGAGCATCCTTTTGTTTCTACTTTCATGTTATGCAGAGATTTTGTCATACATGTGGGGGGCTCATCCATTTTGGGACCAAATGTAGTGTTGGGGTGTGCGTGTGATAAGATTTATGATGACTCTTTTCCAGTGGAGAATCAAAAGTGGACAAAACATTTTGTTCTGCATTTTCATAGTAAGCCTATCTCCCATGTTTCATACTCAAGTCTGTGACTAGTTCTTGTTCCACTGTGATTCCTGATTGTCTTATGGAGAAAGGCATAACATTTTTGGATTATTTTCTTGTGGGGAAATTACTTTGGTCCAAGACCAAATATTGAATCGGAAAGAACATGGGGTTTCCATAAAATCAAATAAAAAAGGTTAGTTGTCTAGTTGAGTCTTTTTTGGCTCCCCTTAGGATTTTGGGATGAGGCAGTGTTTCAATGTTTAGCAACATATTTTGGGGAGATGATTTCTGTGGACCCCATGACGACTTCAAGTAAAGGGTTGGTGTATGTGCGGATTTGTGTTAACATTAAGAAATTCACTAATCTTTCATCAGCAGTATCAATTAACAAGTTTGGTATGTGGGTTCAAGATATTGAATTTGAATCCCTACCTTTTACTTATTTTCATTGTAAAAAGAATGGACACTAGGCTAAATATTGTAATCTTAAATAAGCTAAAGTGAAAATATCTATAAAGGTCTAGAGAAATAATATTTTTGATTTGACTATGGAGACTAATAAAAATCATTTGGGTCCGAACTAAAATAGTAATGCTCCAACCAAAATCGGAATGTTATAACTTCATCCAATTATGTGAAACAAAATATGGTTCATTCGGTAAATACAAAATTTGGAGAAATGGAAAATGTGAATCCAGAGATGGAAAATATGAATATAGAGATGGAAAATGTGTCAACCCAAAATTATGGACATGAGTTGTCTTGTATCACTCTTACTTTGTCTTCGCATGTCTTCAACATACTGTAACTTACTGTGATCAACACGAAATCACAAGCGATGATAAATAAAAGTTACATACATCCCTAAATAGCTTCTTCTAATCTTGTATGTCTTCATTCACCATATAATGTGCTCTTTGACCAAAACTGTACTTTGATACTTCATAATTCTACTTTCTAGACTTAGTCATTTTGCAAGCTATAACTCCAAAACTATGTTTTACACCAAGAAATCATCCATACCTAATGTTTTGCAATAAATGAAAACCCTAAAGTGTTCCATAACACTCCTGAATGAACCACTTTCCAACAATCTCTCCCTTTTGCATTGATGGAAACACTTAGCAAAAAATGACTAAGTGTCAATACCAAAAATAATATACATTGCACTTCTGTAACTCCTTTACATATTACTCTATCTGTTCTCTGTACATTTTTCTTATCTTATCTTCTCCCCCTTTGACATCAATGGAAAATGTATACAAAAATGTAGAATAACAAAATTTCTTACCAAAACATTTAGCACATCCTGGAAGGATATTTCCAAGATCTTCACTTCCTCTAACTAACTCTATACTAGTTCTGACTCACATGAATCAGTCCATTCAGTGAAAAAGAGGATGTCTCTTCTACCTTTAGCTTAGTAGGCATGTATCCAGTGAGGGCTTGCTTTGTTTTCTCCATGTCTGAAAGGTGGATCTCAAGAATTGATAACTTGGGAGTAATTAAACTCGTCAGCATACCAAATCTTCCAACAAATATCCCTTTCTCTGTATCCAAAACACTCAATTTTTCCAATATCCTAGACATTTCTCTTTCTAACTCCAATATGGTGTGTGAGGAGGAATCACAACTTTTCATCAACGTGTCTAGAGTTTGTCTGTCCTTTTCTATTATATCCTCAATGTTCTTAAGATGTCTTATAGGATTTATATACTAACTATATAACTTTCTGCCATGAAAAACACAACTCTTTGTCTCAGATATGGTTTTGCTCAGTATGCCTAAGTCCCAAGAAATAGACTTGCATACTTACTCTAACTTCTTTTCAAGGTACTTCTTCTCTTCCTTATCTTCAACGATCCTCTCTAAGGACTCATATTGACTATTAAAGTCATCCAATACCTTTTTCAAATTATCTTCATTGTCCTTTATTTGGAAAGTAAGAGTTATAGGTAGGATTTTGTTGATAGTATCAACTGCTCTTTCCATTACCCTTGACTTCTTCTCACCTTTCTTCTCAGATCTTTCCTTCACTTTTGTAAATGTGATGTAGGATAGCTTTATTAGTTCATCCTCATCCATAATCTTAACATCAGTGCTCAGAGTTCTATCTCCATTCGCCAACAATAAAGATGAAGAAACATATGCATGATTTTCTTATTTCACTTCAACTTTATTTACTTCTTTCTTCGCTACTTAAACTTTGCTCACTTTATGCTCTTCTTTCTCTTCCACTGTTAGATCAATGCTTATGCTGTCATGTCAGTATTCTCCTCAAAAGGATCACTAACATTATGAGAAGTGTCCAAAGACACAGGCACACCAGTGACAAATAATTATGGTTGCTTAACAATACTAACAAATTGACTAGTGTCTTCATCCTTTGGTATATAAAGGTTTACTTTGGCTATTCTTAATTGTTAGAATAAATGAGAGGGGGGTGAATTAGTGCCCTCAAAAATATTCCAATAATATTAAACCAAAAACTTATTACGATAATATTAAGCCTCTAGTTATCTTCATTCCTACAAGATGAATTCCTTCAAATAAACTTAACAAATAACTACTGCTCAGAGTTCACTGTTAAACTTTATTCTTACTGTTTACCGCACTCTTTCATTTACCAAAATTTAGTAAATAAATTAGTATATACTGATCAATCCAGATTTAGTTATGTGTAATGCAAAACACTAAAGTAATTACTCATAAACACATTGACACATGGATTTTTAATGTGGAAACCATGTTAAGGGATAACCAATTGGGACCGGTAACCCAAAATTTTCACTCTTCTAAAGTGAGCTCAGTGAAGAGCCAACCCTGTTAAAGGTTACAAACACATTGATAGGTGTGACCTTGTTAGAGGATTTAAATAGAATAGTTTGTCACTTGATATCAGACATATCTGTGCTACTTTTTATGACCAAACCCAGTGTAGTTTATCAAAGTGTATCTGGCATGTCATGCTATCTTCATGATCAAACTGTTTGATACTTCTTGGGTTGTATATCAATATAGAAAGGATTTTTAAGTCCTGCTCGGTTAAGAGACTTTTTGATCCAATGGTTAAACTGAAACAGTAAATTATTTGTTCATACATACAACTAAGACTTGCAGATTTTTAGATCTATTTTAAGCTCATAATACATTTATGATCAATGTATCTTTTCAATTCCTTTGCTCCACTTCTTTCTACTCAAAGATGTCATGCTTCTCTATTGTTCAGTGTCCACATAAATCTTTAGCTCTTTCCTCAGCTTGATTAATCAGGACTGTATGAAGTTTTTCTTCACTAGTTTCTCTTCAACATCTACTTTCTCTATTCACCCCTTAATTCACAATGAATTAGATTGTCTCCTTATAAAAATGATATCACCATTTCTAATTTCTTTACTTTCTTGTCCTTGGCATGATCCACAACTCTAGCCAATCTTGTGTTAAATCTTTACTCCAGTTTTATCCCGTAGATTTCTCTTTGACAACTAGAATAAAATAGCTTTAAATCTTTCACTTATCTCTGGCTTTAAATTGTCGATAAAAACAATCTAAAAAACTAGTTAACTCCTTTAACTCTTCCCAGCTAATTCTTTTGTCATTTCTGAACTTCATTTCTTTTTGGTGTTTAACTCTTAGTTAGCTTCAGTCGACACTTCAGTTCTCCTCAGGCATCTCCATCGGGGTTGTCTGTCCGTCGGGCATCACTGTGAATTTCTTCTTTTTGGTAATGCTTGTGATTTATCTCATCATTAATTCTTCTTGGGTTTCTTTCTCAGGAAAAACTATGACTTTCTTTTCGGGTTACTTTGTCTGTCGGGGTGCATTGCCCATCGATATTTGTAGTCACTTAGTGAATACTGATATTTTATGCATTAATAAAAGCATAACCTTTATCATTTTGATTCTCTGAATTCTTTGACACTTTGAATATAACCAATTAGATTATCTCAAGTTTACATCAATGACAATACAACATATTAACTGATTTAATGTCTTGCCTTAACTTTCGGTAGCTTGGTGATCATCAACTTAACATCTTCAAACATTGAATCAGTTATAGGTTATTTTTGATAACTCACCTTGTAGAATTTTTGTCTTAGTAACATTGGGAGGTGAGTACTTCTTAGGTTTATTTCCCATCAAAACCTTATCAACTCTCTTTTGCGTTTCCTCAATAACTTCATCATACTTTATCCCCATTATTTTCACCAATCTTGACTTAGTTCTCAACAAAGGTTTTAAAGCATTTAATATATTTTCCATTCCCATAATAGAAATAATAGGTAACATTTCTTCAACTTCTTTTACTTTTATTTCTTCATCCTCAATCTGTGCTAGTTATTTCCTTAACTCTAATTTCCCATATAGTTCATCCAGTATACTGCCTTCAACATCAACAAGTTCTTCTTGAAGACAAGAAAATGATTTATGACCATGTCCTCAATCAAGAGTTGATCAGATCCATCATACCTCTCATAGTATCTGGTCAATTAAATAAGCTTTCCCTGCTCGATGATCCTATTCTCTAGTATATTCATATCAGGCTTCCAAAGTTGTTTTACAACAGTTCTCTTATTTTCTACTTTTTTTTTCTTCTCCTTTCTTCTCTTCTCCTTTCTTCTATACAACTTTTGTCCTTTGTATCTTTGGTGGAGTATCCTTTTTGGTGGACCTTGTGTTCCTTCTAGGAAATTACATGAGTTTCTCTTCCTGTGATGCTCTCTTTGGTTGTGTAGGTGTGGTTTTTGGTACATTAATCACAATAAGAGGTGGACTGGTAACCTTCTCAACTTCTGGAGGTGGAAGTGCTGCAACAGCAGTGCTTTCCAATCAAGAAGCACTTTATGACATCTTATTTCTTACCTCTTTCATCTCCTCCTTTTTTATATCAGTCTTGGCTTCTAGATCATCTACCACATTTTCTTCTTTTCTCTTCCTTGCAACTCGAATCTATTCTTCCCTTATCTTCATAGACTTATCTTCATAGGTGCCCCATCTTTCTTTAGATGGATCAATTTATGAGGATATAATTTGTTCTAGTTGCATTTTCATGACCTAAAAACTAACTTCATATCCCAGAGATAACACGACTTCATCCTAGGTTGTACTATCTCAAAGCAAACACAATCAATTTCAACCATGAAACAGATTGTATCCTTATATTTTTCTACCAATGCCTCAGGGATCCTCATTCTTTCCTTCATCTATCTCTACAATATTTTGATCATCACAAATAATTCACCATCAACCCATGTATTGTTCTATCTTCTATAGCTCTGTATAATCTGAATTCCAGTGGGTTCGATGTCCTTCCAAGCTCTAGGGTGCATACCAAGAAATCTATGTACAATATGGATATACATGTGTATTAGTTGAGACCCAAACCTAAATTTCTTTGACTTATCCTTCTTAATTTGCTTCACATTCTCCAAAAACTATTGCATAATTATTTTGCAAAGATTATACTTAACATTTTCTTTCACCGTTCTATATGCCATCATAATCACTCCTGCGGATACTGAGTTAGGTCGGTTGTTTTAATGTAGTTTATATCCAAGAATCATTGAAACTAATCTAACATCTTGTTGAAATATGTCATTAATGGCCATCGCTCTCTTATCCCATCACGAATGCATTAGGATTTCCACCTGTTTCTTTATCTTCTTCTTTGTGATAGGGATAACACTAGAGTTATCCAAACTTGTTATACCATGAATTAAATCACTTCATATCTTCACTAGCTGATCTCTAATCCAAATGAACTATTCATGAACTCTACTCAGTATGATCTTAATCCATTCCTCTTTGTTAAATTCATAGAGTTCAATCATTCATATTATACTAAGGTTCTCAAGATGTGTGAACTCAACTTTCATCTTACCATCTTCTCTAATCATGTCCTTCATCTCTTTATAGGTCTCAAAATATCTTAGAGACTCATAATTACAATTAATGTAAGCCCTAAAATCTTTGATATGCAGAACATCATAGGGTTTTTGTGAAAATGCACCTTCGACATCATCTTCAGTTTATTTGAATGGGTGTTTCTTGAATCTATATATAGGCCTTTCGATGATATCAAAAATCAGTAGAGTATCCATAACCAAAGCTTTGCAAATGCTCTAAATATATTTAATCTGTCGATTCTGTGAATTTATGCTTCAATCAAATGCTCAACAAACTTGCTTCTTTTCTTCTCTTAGCTCAACTCCCTATTCTCCTTAGGCTCGATTCTTTGAATGGTGTTTAGAAAAGTTATTTTGATTGACCTTATACTTCCATGTGTAAATAAATGACACAGTTACTAATTAACTCATCTATGCACATAATTCAGTTGATTAACAATCTGGTGATCACAAGATATATATTGTAAAGCTATGCAATCATAGATATAAGTTCCATAATATCTCCCCATACTCTCCCTAATCTCGCAAGAGATTACTCCTCAAAATAAGGGGCTGGATAGATTTCTGATATTTCTTTCCAATGATCCCCCTAAGGCCATTCTTGGTGATCTAGGTTGATGTGGTAATTTTTGCATCATGCAAAGACTTAGTAGCATTTACTGACTCTCCCTAAACTATTTCCTCACTTAATTACTTTACCTTCCATACCTTACCACTATTTACACATTCTTCTTTTCTGAAATGATTGTTAAATTATTCTGCAACACTCATAACATCACTAGTACTCTTCTTTGTATCAATAGGTGGAGGACCACTTATGTTCTATGTTCTTTTCTATCTGCAAAAGTTCACTGTGTGTCCTGGATTATGAAATTTGTACCATGTAGGAGGTGGTCTATTATGATTATTATGCAAATTACAATACTTTGAATTGTTTCCAAAGTTATTGCATTTGTAACATGTGATATTTGCTATTGTTCCTTCCCTATTGTAATCTTTCTTGATTCTTGATTGATTAGGCTTCCTGCATTCTACCTTCTTATGTGCAAATGCATGATAATTAAAACAACATCTAGTAAAGGGTTTGTAACAAGATTTACCTCTGCAATATCTCTTCCTATGTCCAATCTTGTTGCATCCAAAACATCTACTTATGAAAGGTCTGATCTGATCTTTAGGTTCTTCAAGAGTAGGTATTTATCCATCAGTCTTCACTTCTGATTTTTCTTCCTAAATTTTTGAACATTCAGCTTCATTGAAGCCAAATTTAGTCATGTCTCCTTTAGGTTTCTGTTTATCTCTCTTTTCATCAATCTTATCACTGCACATATGAATTTTTTCAATAATCTGGGTATATTTCTCTAATTAAAGTTATTTTTTCTTGCAGTGATCAAGTTCACTCTTTATTTGTCCCATCTAAATATTTGCATCTTTTAAATATCCTTGAGTTTTGTTTATGTCATCTTTCCCTTGTTGAATCTCTTTAGCCTTCTGAATGGAAGTAGTTTCATGATCAAGTTTCAAAGCATCTTTCTCTTGTTCAAGCTATTTTATCTAATCTCAAGTATCATTGTTTGAATCCTCTTTTATCTTTTCCATAAGATCTTGTCTCTGACTCTTGGATAGTTCAATTTTTTCTTTTAGTTTTTTGATGAAACCTTCTTCTCTTCTCAATTTGAATTTCAATTCACCACTCTCTACTTTAGCCTTATCAAGGTCTTCAAATGCTTCTTCAAATTTTTCTTCCAAACTTTCAAAATCCATCTTGATCTCCCTTAAGTTGTTAGACTTTATGTTCAAGGGTCAATAGCTCTGATACCAATTGTTAGGATTAAGTAATATTGAAAGGGGGGTGAATCACTATTAAAGCACATTTTCTTGTTAGAGGAATACAAAAACCCTATTAAAGGTATACTGATTTCACTACTCATACAATCATAAATATGATTTTGTTACAATGATTTATCAGAAATGAACAATACAAGAATATTCTATGATTAGGTAGTTGCATTTGTATCTTGCATCACCATCTATATAATTTTGACATCATAATGCATTCATCTATTCACATCCATACATTTCATAACATCTATACTATCGCCATACTTCGCTTCTCAAAAATTCCTTCCTATATACATCATTATATGTCTAGTCGGCATCCAATACATCACAAAATAGAGTTAACACTTATACAAAAAGTAAATACCAAGTCGGAGATCATACACTATCAAAACATAGGTAATCCTCAATCTGAATCCAACATAGCACGTTTGGACTCTGTGTTATACTCCCTCAATCATCGCAACCTTTCATCTATCTTGTATTACTGTTACTCTGTCTTTGCATGTCTTCAACATACTGTAACGTACTATGATCAACACCAAATCACAAGAAATGTTAATTGAAATTCATATACATACCAAAATAGCTTCTCCTAAGCTTTCATATCTTCATTCACCATATACTATGTTCGCTGACCAAAACTGTACTTCTATACTCTGTAATTCTTCTTTCTGGACTTAGTCATTTTGCAGGCTATAACTCCAAAACTATGTTTTACATCAAGAAATAATCCATACCAAATGTGTTTCCATAAATGAAAACCCTAAAGTGTTCCAGAACACTCTTGAATGAACAACTTGCAAACAAAATGATCTAATACAAGTTAAACTTTATCACACTTTGATTTTTTTTATTGGCTAAATATGACTACTTGGATACTTTCTTCTGTAACTTGTATTGGATCAAAGAATTTACCTATTGCCTTAACTATAGATAGGTGTTGTAGAAAGAAGAGGTTTCCCTTTACATTTAAAAAAATGTGGACATTGAAACCTGACCTTAAGAATCAGATCAAATATTGGTTAGCCACAAATATCCTAGGTATCCCTATGTATAGGGTTGTAAATAAATTGGTAGCAGTCAAAACAAACCTTATGAAATAGAAAAAATCTTTATTTTGGTCATATTTTAAATATTAAGAATGTTAAAGAATGGTTTTAATGATGTTCAGGAGTGAATCCAAAATCAAGGGGCTTCTGATGCTTTGATTAGTAAGGAAAAAATTCTTCTCACAAATCTACATGATATTGTGCCTAAGGAGGAGGATCTCTGAAAGAAAATGTTATGCCCTACATATCTGTCCCTACATTTTGTGTGCAAAATGTCGGGTCCCCCTTTTTTTTTGTGTCTTTTCTTTCATTCCCTTCTTTTTGCTTTGGTTAGATTGTCCTTTGTTTCTTTGGGCCTTTTTGGTCTCGTTTTTTCTTTGCATTTATTTTTGTGTCTGGTGTTGACAACGGGACCTTGGGTCCTGGAGTGTCATTCCCAAGCAGGTGATTCTGGATCTTTTGTGCTTGGCATTCATTTTCCCTTCCTTCAAATGTGAATGACCATAGGTGTTTTTGAATCCAGACCCCGGTCACCGGTGTGTTTCTCAAAGTTACTTTTGGTAGCTAATGTGTTCTCCTAGGCATTATTTAAGGCCTATTACCTTGTCATTTTTACACTTACCACAAACAAGTTACCTTCTGGCAAATTTTCTTGAGAGAGAAGCGATTTATTTTCTAAGTTGAGACACCTGAGCTAGAATGTGTAGAAGTCTGTTTGACAGTTCTGGTGGAATGTTTAGGTGACAAAGTGAAGTTGTTTGCAGCATCCCCATTTGGAATTTTGAGGTTTAGGTAGGACCTTGGATTTCCTTTTCTTTTCTTTCATTTTATTTCTTTTTCTTTTTTTTCTCTGTGTGTTTCTTGCTTCTTTCATTTTCTGGGTTGTGTTCCGTTTCATGTTTTTTCACTTTCACTGCTTCAAGGTTGCATCCTTCGTTTGGCATGATGCTGTCCTTGGTGCATCTTCTTCCCTTCATAGTCGTCCAACTCAAAAGGAAAGACGCATGCCCTTTTGGGTTGTAGTTTTTTGTAAATATTGTTTGCTTCCTGCTGGGAAGTTTGTAAATACACTAAGCTTCAGTTGTATATTTTGTATATGTTTTGTGAACAGTCTGTAAATGCTTTTTAAATTAGAGTCTCTGAATATTTGTTTTGTAAATTCAGGTCTATGAGTTCTAGTAGCTCGATGGTGATTTAGATTCATTTGTAAATTATGTGAGTCTACAGCGCTCTATTTTTTTTCTCCACTTAGAGACATGGAATTTTTGAGATTTTTTGTCTAGTTGGGTGTTTTGGAAGTAATTCCTAATGACCCTCTATCATCCCAATTCTTTAGGAGGTCTCAAACCATGTTTGTCCAATAACTAGGTTCACCACCGTAGCTGTTGCTTCCCTAGACATCGAGGAGGTAGGTATGCCAGTTGTAGAGGCCAGCTCACTAGAAGGTCGTTAATCTTTTCTCTCTCCTTCATCCTTTCCATCTTAATGGAAAGTTCCCATGAATGAACATTTAAAATTCATCTCAAGTGGCATTCATGCCACTTGCGCTAGAACAATTATCCATTTATGTCATTACTCAGCTCAGTGGGCATGCACCTATTAAAGTACAACAATAGGGATACCTGTCTTATCACTGGCGATTACTATCTTTTCAAGTTAATGTCAAGTATATTAACAAGCCTGGCCTTTTCCACCTCATACGACCCCTTCTAGGTCATCATTGGATCCTTGGTAAGAAAGAAATGTTTCATGTGTTAAAATTGTATTAAATCTTAGACATATGATCCCCAATAGGATGCCTTAACATTTCTTTGTTTCAAGTGAAAGGGTGAATTCACTCTCAAGGCCTCTGGAATTCAAAATCTTTCAATATTTATATACTGATGGTTGTCTAGTTCACAGGTATAGTTCAAAGAAAGAAATGGCTTTAGTTCTTCACGTCCCAGGAGTTCAGAACTCCCAAGTGCCACTGCAAGAACCAACAAGAGAAACAAGATAGAGAGGACATTGGCAAAGCTTCCGCTAACCCATAAATATAATAATAACGGGATGATTCATGGGTCCTGACTTGAGTCTGTGCTTAAAGAGATCACTGACACAAATGTTAGTACATGGGACAAATTGGAGGGCCTCATTCAGATGATCCAGATCAACTTCAATGTTCCAATGACTCCATCTCATTTAACTTAGTGTCATCCAAAATTATCTAAGCAGTTGTCTTTCCATACTCAATACAAGCAATGGAGCTAATTTTTCTCTTGGCTAGGGGTTATTGCCAAGACAGTATGACTACTCTACTGACTTCCCCCACTCATCTGGGATACCCAGTGCCTATCATCACATTGGACCCTAATGCCATTGCTAGAGGGTGGCAAATCCCATGATTCCCAGGAGTTGTTTCTCTCACCAAGGCCGAAGCCCTCTAGCAGTATGAGGATGTGACAGAAATGGCCCGATGCCACCTCAACACACAATGGCTACAAAGTCTACACTGAGATTACAATAAAATGCATAAAAAGCTTCCTCACTCTGACTTCAAGGAGCCAATCCAAGTGGTAATTATCTTCTTATGAAGGACCTTCAAGGAACCACATGTCTGGGAATTCTCCCCCTTGATGTATTATTTCTTATATGGTATGACCACCAACAAGGAACTCTTCAACTTGACCCACATCATCGTCAGACATGTAGACATCTAGATGAGGAAGGTAAACATAGAGCAAAAGTTCTACATGAATTCCTACATCCTTTGGATGCTTTCCTAGAAGTGCTAGAGAATCTAAGGTTTAACAATGGTTGGTTTTCTTAGGGAAGGACCTGGTTAGGTTTCTCCATGGGACCACTTCCCCCAAATTTAGTGGGACCAGAGTTTCCCACATTTTTAAAGAATCCAATGATGCCTTCATCTTTCATGAGATCAAGGTGATCACTGGTGATCAGGGATTTAGATTATCCTCATAGACCATGAGCCTGGTTGGTGTGTGGGGATGTAACTTCATCCAATTTTCCAAACACACTTATATTTGAGTGTTCGGCTTCTTTGGGGAACCCTTTTTGTTGCCCAAGAATTATGGGGACTGAATTATTTTATTGGAGTTTTGAAGACAGATTTTGTAGACACATGCCTTCACAACCTTGAAGAAGGTCACCTCTCCCTCATTCCCATTCATTTGTGTGAAATACTATTGATCTCTCACCACGACCTGGGAAGTAGAACATAAGTTAAGCATCTTTAACTTAGCAAAATATTCTTCCATTCGCAAGGATTACGATCCTCTCGGGAGACTACTTAGGTTGATGCCCAAGGGGGTAAACCCCCATGCTCCACACATAGAAGACTTTTGGGAAAACTGCCAAGATTATTATGATGTCTTGAAGCAGTGCTACACCAGGACGGCCAAAGGAATGATGGAACAACTCAAGCTTAGGACATTACCACAAACTTTTTTAGACATCGGGTCCCAAGAAGACTACAAGTATAAAGATATAGGTATCTAGATAAGATGGACCTCCCTCTAGTATATTGGGATACAGTGGAGATTTTGAGTATCGAGGCCATCTCAAAAGAAGTAATTGAGTGCAGCCACTCATATTTTGAGAAGGCCTGCCAAAAGAGTATACAGACAGACTATTGATTTTTGAAATCCTCAGGCTCCCAAGCTATAGAACAATCCAAATCCCAAGGAAATAAAAATATGAGCACACCACCTTAGGTCCCAGGCCCCATTTTGGCCCCCCTGATGGAGGATTTGGTTGATAAATTGGAGCACTCCCAGAAATTAATGGACACAGCAAATGCCGGAGTGAATTTTAATCTAGGAGCTACCCTGGTAGGCTCTTTTCCTCTGTCAGGAGATTCTCCTTCCCTTGCTATTTTATTAAGTGCATCATGTGAATTAGAGATCATCAAATCAATGACAACTATGGAGCCTGAAGTTTCACTCAAGAGAAGAAAGAAGAAAAAGGTAGGTGGGTCTCTACAGAATAGAAATCTGGGCCCAGAGCCTGAGGATATACCTAAGGTTAAGGTGCTTTCTTACTCCTCCTCCAAGAAAGGAGATCATTCAGAGAGTCCCCCACATATAGCATAGATCAACGTCGATGACTACTTCCCGATGGCTGATCTTAGAGAACTACATGGTATGGTTGATAGTACCATAGAAGAAATAGAAATACAAGAAGTTGAAGTTCCCATACATGAGCCAACAGGGCCAGAAGATGTGGCAGCCAAAGAAGAATATGAGCCCCAACCCGAAGAGGCTGAAGGAGAAAAGGAAATGCCACAAGAGAAATAAAATAACCCGGTCATGGAGCAAGTGTCAACTAAGAGGGAACCGGACCTTTGGGAACAAGCGTAATCTCTGACACAGTGCCCATGAGCCTAAACGATGATCAAAGTTTTTTTATACCACTAAATATAGTGGCCGGCAAAGTTGTGGCCATTTTTCATTAGGTGGATCTAAAGGAGTTGCCTTAGCCTCCTCTGCCACCTAGTCTACCTATGGATGACATTTCAGAGGGTGATTTGGAGGGAGATAAATGAAACCCAAGTGAGGACCTAATTGACACAATGGATAGTACATTCAAGGGATAACCTAAACTAAACCCTGGAGGCACTCCAAGTTTGGGGATAATGATAAGCAGGCTAGCTACCCCACTGCACTAGTTAGTGGAAGCCTGGAAAAGAAACTCTCCAACTGCTATCATGGCTCCACTATCACTTGCCAAAATGGTTGCTGAGAGCCAATTTCCTAAGAAGCTCAAGAGGGCCCGTACCCTTAACATCACTCAAAGGGCCCCATATAGTAATGTTGTGGCAACGATTGCCACCCCTCTAGCATGAAAAGAGGATTCAGAGGTAACTGTCAAAGAATATGTAATCACAGAGGTGTCTCTGAGTGTAAGAAATTAGTAGGGGGAATTGGACCTCCTAAATGAAGTAGGCCAGGTTGTTCATGCTCGGTATGAGAAGCAATCTCAAAAGATAAAGGAGTTGAAGGAAACCAACACCAATATTTTTGGACTCCTAGCAGAGTTAGTGTGTCCCCATGCTTTTGATGCATCCTGACCTTTGATTTCAATAACGCCACTCCCTGAAGGTGATTTTTATGCACTGAGGGTTATGAAAAATAAGGTGCTAGCACTGGATGAATGGATGACCCAGCAGATTGGGGCCATAAGAAGTTTTCCGTTCGAATCACTTCTAGACTTTTTCCAGGTGAATGACACCGCAAAGCAGATAGAGGCCACCATCCTTCAATGGAAAGGAGAGATTGATAAATTTGAAGATTGACGGGATACCTCAGTAGATATTCTAAATCTTAGAGAAGACAAGCTAATCAATACAATTATGCTAGGGGATGAGTCATATGGGTTCCTTTGGACTCAATACTCCAGACTTGCATTCAAAGTAAAAATTGGCAAGCAACTAGTAGGGGTGCTAGAAGAAAAACTATAGATGATCTAGACTCCATTGGACTAGTTCATTTCTCTCATCCAGGAGATTTCATTGGCTGATCCTCTCAGCCACGGGACTTATACTCCCTTCGATTCTATACTTCAAAAGTTTGATGAAGTGACCGAGGTTCAATTCGTGTCTGAATTACATTTCAATAACACTACAATGGTGTAACTCTCCCAGATGTTGCTTAAGTTCCATGATGCAGCTAAGATAACTGCAGAATTAAAAGATAAGGTAGGGACACTAACATCCACCTTGAAAGATCTGTCGATCGTCGAGACTACCTGAAGGATGTAGAAGAAGATGGCATACTCCAGATTGTGGAGGCATATAAAAAATTCAAAGGCCAGTAAGATTTCCTAGACTCTGGGGATCCTTCATCATAAACAAAGTATATTCTCATTATTTATTCTTTGAGTGTAAGCTCCCGGATCCCAGGTTCCCAATTTTGTATCCTTTATAGTGATAAGTGTTGACAGCTCTCCCAAGCCAATCAATCACTATCTATAACATAATTTTAGGTCCACGACTGTCCCTCTTGGCGTGACCAGTCACTATTGATCTGAAGGTTCACTGTAGACACCTCCTAGGTCCCAAGACATCGTTCTAACATGTAATATCTCGTGTACGGAGGCCCGCTTGATCACCGAAGTTTAGAAGAGAATTAATGAGGGCATATGGCCTAGGTTACTTAGGGAAGCTCCATCACATCTACAAGTACAAGGATGCTTTTTAAAATGGTATTTTTCCCAGAGCTTCTTTCCTTCATTCCTCCCTTTTCTTCTTAAATGATTGGATTATATCAGGAAAATTTTGACAGTGCAGGTAGTGCCGGCTATAAATATTGTAATATAATGTAAGTAGCTAGCGTACAGATAGTCCCTTAGATAGTTAGAGTTTTCTATATATATGAAGTCTGACATGATCTCAAGGGTCAGAAAATTGATTATTTAGTTGTCCACTAGTGATACAAGCTTTCAGTATTTTTAGTAATCTTGTCTTTTAAAGTTTAGAATAGATTAATTCTCCCTTGGAGCTAGTGTAAATACCAGTGATGTTATATTTGAAGTTAATGAAAGAATGAGGAACACTATTCAACACTATGCTCTATGTTATTTATGATCCCAAATTTAGGGAAATGTTTCTCATGATGTATGCTTTCTTATGTCCTTTGTTTCATTCTGTAATGATTCAATGAAATATTTTACCTTGCTACTGATATATGTGTGATTGAAGGTTATATGTATATTTAGTATCTATTATTTATTTTCATCTGAGACTTTTTTGATGCTAAGGGAACATGTATCATGGATATAGTTAGAGATCTATACTAACCCTATCCTATCTTTTGCTATTTTCTTTGTTGGATATAAATTATGGTTGTAGGAAACCCATTATTCTTGAAGTTTTAGAGGTTGATGAGTCAAAACCAGCTATCCCCTCAAAACAAACAGTCACTTGTCCAACTAGGCTAAGCTTGCATCATCATGACCCGATAATTAGGTGCTTGGAGCCTAGGAGAGCCTGCTCCCTGGTAAGCCTCTACAAGTGAAGTTGGTCGATACTCCCATATTCATTGAAAACTCATCTCCTTTGTTGGTGAGGCCATAGCAAAGTCGCATCAACAGAAAATATCTAGGGCTATCTAGATTCAAAGCATAGATCACAATACCAAAAAATTTTCATTTGACCACTTTCAAACACAAGGCAACAAATATCATCCATAATATTAAATTCAATAAAAGGAATTTCTCTAAAGATAAAGATATTATTCAAGTTACAATGGACTATTTTCCATCCCTACTTTAACATGATTAACCTTTGGATCCTTCCTTCTAGCAGTAGTTAATCTTTGTTTCTTACATTGGTTACTATTGAGATCTTGCCCAATATTTTTGTTATCCATCTTAGAAGGATTTTTCTTGACTTGATTTCCATTCAAGAAAATGACTTTGTCCCTAGATGCCAGATTATGGATTCCATTCTTACAACTCATGAGAACATACACTCTTTGACCATGAATAAGAAGACGATTTACTTGCTAAAATTAGAACATCTTAAAGCCTATTGCTGGGTTGATTGAATTTCCCTTTTAAAATTTTTGAAGTCTTTTGGATTCAATAATACCTTTGTTTATTTGATATTCCAATTCATTTCTACTTCTAAATGTTTTTTTATTATCAATGGCTTGCCTCCTTGTTTTTCCTTTGTCTCATGGCATTAGACAAGGCAATCATAATTGGGCCCATTCCTTTTTATTTTGATGGTAGAAACCTTGGGAATATGTATTCAAAATAACATTAGGATAGAAAAATTAAAAGGGTTTCAACCTTCCTCTTCTGATTTTGTTTGTTCTCATCAATATTTTTTGATAATACTATCCTAATGGGGGAGAGATTAATTTTGGAGGCAAATACATTTAAATAATTGTTGAACCTCTATCAGAAATATTCTAGATAGAAGATACACTTTCCTAAAAGCTCTTTGTTATATTTCTTAGTACTTTATAAAGGAGACAACTGAGAATTATTGATATCTTGGGATTTCATATTATGGAACTTCCTTCTATATATATATGGGCCTTCCTTTCTGCTCAAATTTTGTCCTAGACACTTTCTAGCTTTCAATTATTGAGAGGTTCCAATCAAATCTTTTTGGTTGGAAATGTCCACTTCCGAGTCAAGCTGGAAAACTTCAATTGATTTAATTTTCATTGAAAAACTTACCAATGTACGCAATGACCTTACTCAATTCCCCAAAGAGGTTTGTAGTTAAGATGGAAAAAATCAAGAGAAATTTTTTATAGACTAGATTTGAATTTAAAATAAAAATGCATTTCATTACTTAGGATTAGGTTTGCCTCTGTAAACATCTTGGTGGTATATCTATTAGAAGAATTATGGAGGTTAATTAAGCCTAATTGGTGAATCAACTTTGGAGGTTTACTAAGGAAATGAATGAGTGTTCAAATATTGTACATAGAAAATATCTCTCTGTGTATGAGCATTTTAGGGTTTTTCTTGTTGATAGTAAAATAATGGATTCTTGTTCGGTGCTATAGAAATTTATCTAAAGACCGAAATCTATTGCTAGTAGAGGAATTAGATGGACCCTTGGGGATGGGCACAATATTCTCTTCTAGTAATATTGGTGGATTGGTGAAATTCCTTTCTCTCTTTCATCCAAATTTGGGTGCTTCAAGGATATTTATTTGCATATATTTGTCTATTGGGTGGCACATTATATTCATAACTTTAATTGGGTCAACTTTTTGGATGAGGACTTTAATTTGAAACCTCTTCAAGACCTTTCTAATATTCATATTTTTTCTATCAATATTGAAGACTCTTTTGTTTGGGACTTTACTAATGATGGTTCTTACCTGACCTCCAAATATTTTAGTGCCTAGATTGGAATCCCCTACCCTTGTCTCTTTTGTACTCTTGTGTGGAATCCAGTTCTTATTCCCAATATTAGTATTTTATTTTGGCTGATGCTTCAAAATAAAATCCTTATATTTTATAACCTTTGTAAGAGGGGTCTACCTTTACCTAATAGATATTGTTTGTGTGAGGAATATTCTAAAGTTTCTTTCTATTTACTCTTCAATTGCTCCTACAGTAGAGAGATTTGGTCTCAATTTTCAAATTTATGCCATATTTCTTGGAGGTTTCTGGACTCCTTTTCAAAATGTTGGTATCAATGGGATTCCCCTTCATTAAATCCTTCCCTCTCTCTTCTTTGGTATCTCATAATGCCACATATTGCATGGGGTATTTGGAAAGAGAGAAATAACTGCATTTTCAAAGATATTTCTTGTTAGATAAAGGTGGTTGCTCTAAAGATTCACTCTAATATTGAGAATAACTTCATGGTGACCTATACTAATAATAAGGCTTTAGGATCCCCTCTATCCCCCTATCAACTTTATCTAAACTATTATATTTATTGAAATATTCGATGGGACATTGCTAATCCTCTAGGGAAGCAAAAGAGAACTAGAAAGGAAGTAACTTGGAAAGCACCTCTTGAAGGATGAACTAAAATCAACACTAACGAGGTAGCAAAGGGGAATCCTACACCTATTGGTTATGGGGGAGTGTTTCATGATTATAATGGTAGGTTTGTCACAGCAGTGGTCCTCCCTTTGGGTTCCTAGACAAACTACTATGTTGAGGTATATGATACCTACATTGGATTGAAATTAATTTCTTCTCAAGGTTACACAAAAGTTTCTATTGAATCTGATTCTTTAAGGATTATTAATTGCCTCAAAGGGTTAGAAGACCCTATTTGGACCATGAAAACCTTAGTACATGATTGTTTAAATCTTTGAAATTCCTTTTGAGTGTAATAAGATATCACATATTTATTGTGAGGAGAATTCAATTGTTGATGACTTTGCAAATGTTGGTATTATTCAGCCTAATGAGAAATGTTGGGGGTCGAATGAAATCATCACACATTAAATTAGATTACTTCTTCAACAATATGAAAAGAACTTCCAATTTGGAATTTTTTTTTGGAAATGATGGATGCAAACTCTATTCTCGTGTAAATTGGCATTGCAAAAAGACTTTTCATTATTAAGGTGTGTTATCCCGTGAACAAATTTATGAGCTATGTGTTCCACTTTTCACTCAATTTTTGGTGGCTTGTCTTATTTATTTTCTTTGTGATGACATAGGTGGAGACAGGAATCCTGTGGAGTGTATCATATATAAAAATTGGGAAGATAATGAAAAATTTTGGAGTGAATTATTTGTGGGAGGTCTTACTCCCTAAATTGAGAAACTACATGGGATTGACCCTTAAGGTACAATGACATTTCTTGAATAATAGGAGGAAGAGGTGCTCAAGGTATTTGGAATCAAATTAGTATTTTCTAAAGAGCTTGTGGTAGAGGTTTCATACGCTGTGGTTGAGGGCACACATTTCTTTAGGGACAAAATTAGTATTGGTTAATTCTTGACAATATTCTATGAAAAGGGATAGCGAGACAATGTTAGAAGAAATACTGAAGGGGGATACGATAGGGTTTCCATCCATTCTTAATGGGAAGATATTTATAAAGTGTTAATGAGCTATGTAACCCTATAAACCACTTTAATATCCTTTTCAGCTATGAATTTATCATCTTAAATCATTTTAAACACAATAAGTACACCTCGCTTCCTTTTTACCCTTTTTCTCCACTATCTCATAGTATTAAGATGCATAGAAAGAATCCCTCACAACTAGTTTTAAATGATGGTCTTATTATTTTAATCATAGAATTTTCTAAGGCAATTGCACTTCAAAACAATCCCCAAATGCCTACGGATAAGAATGATGTTAGTAATTTTTTAAAGGATTAATCAATAGGGACAAAAGGAAATCTAAGGCCCACATTAAAAAAAAAATTTGATGATGAAGACTTTGATTATTCCCCTTTGGGTGAATGTGCTCTAGATTCTTTCATCTTGAGCATTGTTGTAAAAGGTAAAGCGAAGGCGAAGGGCTCTTCCTTAATTTTGAGCAAAGGGGAAGAGAAGGTACCATCAACTTCTCTCTCTTCCCACATGAAAAAATTCAAACAAGATAATGCTCTTGGTGAGGAACCCTCTCTATAACCTCCACACACTAAAGATAGTAATTTTGACCTTCATGTTGAAATCTCCATTGAGAAGGAGACTCCTTTGGAAAATGGCTCATCAATTTATGATAGTTTTGTCATTGGGAAGAATATAAAGGATATAATGGATGGCCACTATTCTATTTTAATGAGGATTATCTCAAAGATAAATGCCCTTAAAGATAGAGGGGTTTCAACGTCTAATAATCAAATTATAGAAAAACTTATGGCTATGACCCGAGATCTTTCCAAGGGTGTTAAGTATGTTAAAGGAGATAATTAATAGAGAATTAGGGATTTAGAGGATGAAATTTCCAAAGAACATAAAGAAATTTAGGGCTATAGTTTTTGTTAGTCACACAGGTATAGAAATCAGCTCCAATAGACTTAGGAAGCTTAATGCCCAAGATGAAATTATCCACGATTTATGTAAAGGTGTTTCTAACTCCCTAACTGGGAATATCAAATCAAAGAAGAAGAGTGTTGACCATGGATCTATCTTAGATTATCTTCCCACACCTACCACAAGACTCAAGTAAAGATAAGGGTGCTACACCAATCAATAGTGTGGTTAACCTTGGGTGCGAAACATAAATGAGGAAGTAATAAAGAAGAATGAAATCTTGATAAATCTCCTATAAGGTTTCAAG
Organism: Thuja plicata; assembly: GCA_018584345.1. NCBI lineage: Eukaryota > Viridiplantae > Streptophyta > Pinopsida > Cupressales > Cupressaceae > Thuja > Thuja plicata. Next base: position 4,622,531 of record MU226578.1, on the reverse strand, counting down.
GATGTGATCCACTTTTTTGTGATATTATTTTACTGTGGGTCTTTGGATGGCTGACTATTAGTTTCTTTTCTGGACATTTTTTCTTTGTAAGGGATTCAAGTCCCTTCAGAACCTATTTTCCTTTAATCAAAAATGTTATTTTATCTTATTTTAGTTTTAGAGATAACTACTATACCCTCTCATTTTATTATCATATCACACAAAATTAGTCTAGGTTAGTTTGTACTTTATGATCAAATTTATTTAGTCATATTTATTTATTATAGAATGATTACTTCCATTACGCTTAAGATTTTTTTTTAGGAAAATGGCATTGCATATGACACTATAGTTGATATCATCATAAATGAATTAATTACCAATTAATATTTTATAATGACATGACATATATGAGATAAGGTCTTTGTGGAAGTTGGATTCAAGAGATGACATATTAATCCTAAATCATTATTATCTATAGGATAAAAATGTGAAACATAACAATCACTTCAAAAATAAATATGCATTCAACCTCTTTAAATACCTTTCATAAACTCTCCCTTATCTATAAATAATTTCATTCCTATTCAATAAAAAAACATAATATTTAATCGATGATAAAATATATAAGGTAAATAATCGATCTATTAAAAAGAGTCTGATTGGTATGTCGATGGTGATCTTTCCTATACAGAGTTCCACCCATAGTTTATTACAAGACATGATATATAAGGATGTTATATAACTAATAACCATAGATATTTAAACATTGCAAACCTAGCTCTATTTTTTTTATATTTTATTAGGGTAGAGTGTATCACCCACTAAAATAACATCTTGGTGGTCTAAACTCCTAAAGGAAGATCTTTCAATTAATTTACAATTAGAACCACATAACATCTAGAGAATGTGCATATCAAAAATTTGGTGCCTTATTTATCTAACCATTATAAAAAAAATTATCATATTTCTAGAATCTTTGGACGGCCTTTGTTCTTGTTTGGGTATGCAAAAATTTAGATGCAATTAGAACATCTATTGGAAATGCACGAACTTGTTTGGAAAATATTTTTACTATTAAAGTGTTAATTTATAAGAATGAATTGAAAATGACCTATTTGACATGTCTAATTTCTTTGAATTGACTTATTTGATAGACAAACTACTATAGTTAAGCCATTAAAGTGATGTCACAGAATTAGATCCCAAAATATTTCAATATGATTCACTATTTACCTTAGATAATATCATGACCTTCTAAATATTCCCTTTGATTTCCAAAGAAATGTTTCATAATCTAAATATGAAATTGTAAAATATAAAAAAGGGATCATGTAAAAAGGTTATGTTTCCCAATACATAAGATACATTGCAATACAAAACCACCTCATGACAAGTATGATTAACACCACTTGGAAGATGTCAATGCAATATCTATGCTTGAAAGTTTTTTATTCTTTTTAGAATTGAGAAGGAGAGAGATAGATATTTATGTAAGATACTAAACAAACACAAATCTGATCTAATCTAATTGGGAAAATCATTGTAGAGGATAATCAAGAAGGATTTGAATGCACCTGTAAATGAAATAGGGGAAGTAAACTTTTGTAATGCCCTACCAGGGAACCCAGGAGAACTTAACCTGAACACGACACTAAGTTCGCAGAATAATTTTTTTTAAATGTTTACAAACAATATAATAACAATGCGGAAGCAATAAAATGAAGTACACGACATACATGAAATGCAACTCATACATAGTTAACATTCCTCGAGGGTTCCTTGATATAGAATTACTTAAACAAACTAATCTATGATTACAATAATAAAGAACTGACAAAAAGATTACATAATCTGAAACTAATAACATACATCTCATAGTAAAGATTACATATACAACTGATACCATAAGGTACACTACCTAATCAACATCCACTGCACAAATCACAGGATATGTAATAATACATAATAATCAATACAATGCATCCCCCAAGGATGATAACCATTAAACACATATGGTACAAATACACAACTCAAGTAATTGAACAAGTCTCCAAAAGACTATGAAGATGAAACTGCAACAAGGAACATCCAAGCATGAAGAAGAATCCGTCAGAATCTCAATGGTAATAAGAATCACTACCACCCGACCACGTGGAACCAAAGGTCCACTCCCAATGTGCTGAGGAGATAGTAACAGGCCCATCACACAGGGTATACAACAAGAATACAAAACAAGGTACACGTGACCTCATACTTCAATGCAAAGGAAGGTCCTAGAAGCAATCTAAACCATAACAAAGAATACTAAACAACACCAATGGTAACTGACATATGTAGGATAACCTAAGCTATATATAGGGAAGTGTCATCACATAAGTCCAACCTTGAAGGTAACCCTAGTAGTACCTCTTGACCCTGGCCTCCAGGTGACACTATGTGGCTTGGTGATCCTTTTGCGAAGACAAGGATCCCAACTCCCGCCCTATCGTGTGACAACACCCAAGGCATGGGTAGAGACTCAGACATCTTATTAGTTCATTTTAAACCCTTTTAATGTATCATATTTTCACTTATTAAGTAACTTGCCAATGGGTTTACCTAGTAACCGCTTAGAGTCCTGGACCCCCATTGCAAGCCACTTCCCCACTGTACACTTAGTTAACCTACCTAGGTTCAAGGTCAACACATGAGGATATACATAACCACAAATCGCATCCTACCCATTCAGGAGCACATAGGTTCTCGAATAACCAAACAATAACCACAATATCCTCATAAGACCATAAAACACATCGTAACTGAATTCAGGTTAGGTTTCGGAAATCAAGACCATGACATACTTATAAATTGCAAATTGACTTCATAACAGATACCATGTAGAAAGTAAAATCCCAAAACCTCTGGATTATGTCCTAAGGTCATCTAATCCAACAGATACCCGAAAACATGATACATAGAAGAATCATTCAATTCATAGAAATAGGCACCCAAAATACATCACAGTATAATCAAATCATATGCAGATTGCATAAAGTCAAATATAATGTTAACATAGGAATAAACAAATTTATTATTCACAATCATGCAAATTCACTTACTAAATAAAATTACTATCTAAAAATAATTAAATATTCCATATTGATAAAACATTAACATCTCCTATAGATCTATTTATATCAATAATTTATAAATACATCTAAGAATTAATTACCAATTTTCCAGTTATAATTACAAATCTATAGAATTTCTAGGTGCAACATAGGCATAAATCTATATCGTCCGATATCAACTCTAATTTAGTTAACACCATATGAATTAATTATTACTGGTGATCCACTAATAGCAATGATACAATAAAGATGCTTTTATTTACTTGTACCATTAATCGCCTCATAAATAAATTCTTAATCTCATTCCTACCTAAGCCCTTCATTCTCATAAAACTTGAAATTTAATTTTAAGCCTAATTTACAAAACAACCATAAACTAAATTAAATATTAATATTAAACTAAGTTAAATAATAATATAATAAACTAATTTAGATATTAATAATTAACCTAAATTACATATTAAGACTAAACTAATTTAAAAATTATAATTAAACTATTTTTTTTTTAAATTAATAATCAATTAATCTAAATTTAAACTAAACTTAACCGAATTAAACACATTCTTTTAAATTTAATTATCAAACCTCAAATAAACAAATTTAAAACTTTGTTTTAAATTGTTATGACACGCAGTGGAAAATAGAAAAAATTAATAAAAATTAATAAATCTGGGGGGTTCCCTGCAGCCCCCACGCCCCATGCATATACCGTCGGCCCCCTTATATTAAGGAGGGCTTGGCTTGGCTAACGGCCAGCTCCGACTGCCGTGCCGACAGCCTCAGCTTTCGCACTAGCAATCTCAGCTGTCGCACCGGTCGGCCTGCCACCCAAAGGGGAGGAGTACGGTGGCCCCCGCCACCCACTCCCAACAATTAAAAAGAATTTTTTTTTTAAGTTTTTATTTTATAAAAAAACAAAACTCATCAATGCCAATCTCTTTTTTTTTGTATTTCTTTCATACAATTTTTAATATATTTTTTTTTAATTAAAAGAAAGAAATCCGAAAAATAGAATTACAACAAAGGGATGTAATTTTTTTTATTTTTCTTTACACCAGTCTGTGTCAAAATAGAGAGCTCTTTTTTTGAAGCTAATTTAATTTTTTTTCATGCAAATACAAAGATCTAATTCTAGACCTTTGGTTCCATGTGGTCAGGTGGTAGTGATTCTTATTACCATTGAGATTCTGATGGATTCTTCTTCATGCTTGGATGTTCGTTGTTGCAGTTTCATCTTCATAGTCTTTTGGAGACTTGCTTAGTTACTTGAGTTGTGTATTTGTACCATATGTGTTTAATGGTTATCATCCTTGGGGGATGCATTGTATTGATTATTATGTATTATTACATACCCTGCGATTTGTGCAGTGGATGTTGATTAGGTAGTGTACCTTATGGTATCAGTTGTATATGTAATCTTTACTATGAGATGTATGTTATTGGTTTCAAATTATGTAATCTTTATGTCAGTTCTTTATTATTGTAATCGTAGATTAGTTTGTTTAAGTAATTCTACGTCAAGGAACCCTCGAGGAATGTTAACTATGTATGAGTTTCATTTCATGTATGTTGTGTACTTCATTGTGTTGCTTCTGCATTGTTATTATATTGTTTGTAAACATTTAAAAAAAATTATTCCGCAAACTTAGTGTCGTGTTTAGGTTAAGTTCTCCTGGGTTCCCTGGCAGGGATTACACTTGGTATCAGAGCCCATGTTTCTACACTCAGAAATATGGGAAAATTGTGTGCCCATTAGAATGGTTAGTAGTGCATGTTAGCACTCATCTCCTCGTGTCTTGAGAGTCATTGTTCGTGATCTCTTATTCTTGTGTGTGGTTCTTCCCACTTGATTTGGGAAGTGGTGTTTAGTCTTGGTTGCTATAGGTGGATACTTACTGAGGCTTGATTTGTGTTAGGATCCATGATTGAAACTCTAGGGTCTCTAGTCTTATCGATGCTCATGAAGTTCGTAATCATCTATAGGAGCATTTTGATAGTGTATGTTGTATGTGATATGTTGTGGTGATGGAGTCCTAGTCTGTAGAACTCCATGTTGCGTGATTTCCTTCCCTTAAATGATGTGTGGTTCGTGAGTGACCTAATTCTTTGCCTCTTGAGTGTGATTTTATTGATCATGTATGATTAGACTTGCATTTTGTATTGAATAGACTTTGTTTGAAGTATATGAAGTGTATGGTGTGAGTGTTGTAATCAGCTCTAATGGAATATGATTGATATGGAAATTATAAAGTAAATTCTTGTTTGTTCATTACATTGTGCATTGTTTAGAAATATATATGTATCATTCATTAGGAGTGCATTAATGGATTTAGAATTGTACTCATTATTATAGATCAAATTGGGTAAAGGACCTAAGTCCCCAAGTAAAATGTACATTGCATCCTTAGTAGATTCTTGTAACTCTTAACCTATTTGTAGTAGTTTGCAAATGATTGAATAGATATTAAAGCTAGTAATAAAGTAGAATTCATAATTGCATGAAGTTGCATAAGAAGATGTTAGAATTTGACATATATTGTCGATCTTGAGTGATTGTGTGCATACTCTAATGCATCTAACATGAAAGATCTTGGATGTCCTGAAGTGACTACTCCCTTGAGTGTGGCTAACCCTAGTCACCTTGTTAAGTGAAATGTTTTTCTTATATTGATTATTAATTTTTGGTTGATTGATACCTTGTTGTGTAGTATGTGGTCAACATTAATTTCTTTTGAATTTTATTGTAACCGGAATAGTCACCCAAATATTTTTCATTGTCTAGTTGCGGCATTAGTCACATTTAATTTACTGTTGGAATTGTATACATTTTTTATTTAATGTTGAACTTTGGAAGTTCTCCCACTTGGGTTTTCCCTTAGTCTTGTATGGTGGCTATTATGAATGTTTGCGGTTGTTGACCATGTGTTGTGATAAGTGTTGTTTCTATCATGTTCTTTATGGACCCCTGATAGTATGTATAAGGGAGGATATCGCAGAGATGGCACTGTATTTGTATGTGAAACAAAACGCATTATGTAATTTATATGTCACATGAGTGTTGCATTAAGTAAGGTCGCATGAAATGTTCAAATTTCTTCTCGATATGAATATGGATATGTGTCTTCCCTATTAAGCTTTAGTATGTATGTATTTGATGTTTTTGAAAGCATTAAAGATATAGACTTAATTAGAATATGTTAGGCGATGAATAAATGATTAAGTAGATGTTTTGTTTATGCTTAAATTTGAGTTATATTACTCTTTGTGATTCGTTATGCATATCTTAAAATAAGATAGTTAAGCTAATTTGCATTAGTTCTTCTTGTATGTAAATGAGTGATGGTTGTGATGGTATATTATTTTGGTGTTTATGAAGTGGGTGAATCTTCTTGTTTGGTCCTTATTAATAGGGGGTGTAGCACTATGGTGTGAATCCTTCTGATTATTTACTAGATTAGTTATCGGCTTCCAGGAGTAAGCCTAGTTTTAGGGGAGGAGGATGTAATACCTACCCCTTTGTCTATCTATCTGTGTCAGTTTCTGATCTCTTTTAGACCATAGTATGTATGTGTTAGCTCTTTCAGGTGACCTTAAGGATGTTCATGCGTTACTTTTCAATATGTTATTGATCCATTATTATCATTTTGTATCTTTTGTGTATATGTGATTTAAGGTTATTTAATGATGCTTATGCATATGTTAGGATTTCATTTCGATTATGGTTTTCTGACAATACTAACCTAAGAGTTATGTGCACATGGATCATTGTATGTTTTCATTACTGTTTGATATGCTCGGTATGGTTTGGGACAGAGTCATAGTTACTTGCTTCGGTGAGATCCACATGATAACCTAGTCTCAGCCATTGTTTGCCATATGATGTATGCATGTATATTTGTCTTTGTGATGACAGGTTTGCAGGTACAGAGCTATGTCTTCCCTGAATTGGCAGGAGTGAGCGTGCCCTATCGCATTAATCTCAATGGTAAGAGAGGGGAGATAGTTTTTAGGTCCAAATCCTATCCTAAACCAAATTGTCCTAGTTAGTGGACAAGTATCT
>MU226578.1:4538713-4614995 GCA_018584345.1 Thuja plicata | reverse complement strand
AAGTTGAGTTGTGCAAGTAATTAGATATTTTAATTATTAATTGTTATTTTCTTTCAATTTTGGAGAGGAGTCCTTTTAGGAGTTAACTGAATGTGTTGTCATGAGGGTTTGCTTAATTAGGGGAAATGGATTCTCATTAGGGGGATTCTTCTCTCATTTGATCATAACAGGTTTTTGGGAGCATTTTTGGAAGCTTGGGTGTGTACTTGGTTTTGGAGCATAATTTGATAATTCTCCTTGTTTGGATTTTGCATTGTGTGTTCTTCAACAGATTTTGAGGTAGGGTCTTGTTCATGTCAATTCTGGTTTTTCAGATCTTTGTCTTCTATGCATCCGGAAAACTAAGAATCCTTTGTTTGGTAATTCCTTGCTTGATTATTCTGTGTGGTTGAAGATCTCAATTGAAAAATATGTTTTAGATCAAATTGAATTTTTACTCAGGTTTGCATGCCAGATCTGTGTTTCTGGGCATAAAGGGTTTCATTTTATAGCATTAAGAAATTAATGGGTATTAGGGTTTCTAGTTTGGATTTATTGTTGAAATGGGTATTTCTGGAAACCTAGATCCCTGATTTTCAAAGACAAATATATATTAAACTAGTAAGGATATGCTGTCAAAATTTCATTGGAAGAAACCTTGTGGAAAGCCCTTAAACGAGAAAAATTAAACTCTCCCTATAGTCCTAACTATAGGAAAAATTAAAAAGAATTAGATCTTTGTATTTCCATGAAAAAAAATTAAATTAACTTCAAAAAAAGAGCTCTCTGTTTTTACACAGACTGGTGTAAAGAAAAATTTAAAAAATTACATCCCTTTTTTGTAATTCTATTTTTCAGATTTCTTTATTTTAATTAAAAATATATATATTAAAAAATGTATAACAAAAAAAAGAGATTGGCATTGATAAGTTTTGTTTTTTTTATAAAAAAATACTTAAAAAAAAAATTCTTTATAACTGTTGGGAGTGGGTGGCGGGGGCCACCGCACCCCTCCCCTTTGGGTGGCGAGCTGACCGGCGCGACAACCGAGGCTACTGGCACGGCAGTCGGAGCCGGTCGTCAGTCGAGCCGAGCCGAGCCCTCCTTAATATAAGGGGGTCGACGGTATATGCATGGCGGTGGGGGCCGCAAGGACCCCCCCCAGATTTATTAATTTTAATTTATTTTTTATATTTTCCACTGCGTGTCATAACAATTTAAAACAAAGTTTTAAATTTGTTTATTTAAGGTTTGATAATTAAATTTAAAAGAATGTGTTTAATTCCGTTAAGTTTACTTTAATTTAGATTAATTGATTATTAATATTTAAAAAAAAAATAGTTTAATTATAATTTTTAAATTAGTTTAGTCTTAATATTTAATTTAGGTTAAATATTAATATCTAAATTAGTTTATTATATTATTATTTAACTTAGTTTAATATTAATATTTAATTTAGTTTATGGTTGTTTTGTAAATTAGGCGTAAAATTAAATTTCAAGTTTTATGAGAATGAAGGGCTTAGGTAGGAATGAGATTAAGAATTTATTTATGAGGCGATTAATGGTACAAGTAAATAAAAGCATCTTTATTGTATCGTTGCTATTAGTGGATCACCAGTAATAATTAATTCATATGGTGTTAACTAAATTAGAGTTGATATCGGACGATATAGATTTATGCCTATGTTGCACCTAGAAATTCTATAGATTTGTAATTATAACTGGAAAATTGGTAATTAATTCTTAGATGTATTTATAAATTGTTGATATAAATAGATCTATAGGAGATGTTAATGTTTTATCAATATAGAATATTTAATTATTTTTAGATAGTAATTTTATTGAGTAAGTGAATTTGCATGATTGTGAATCATAAATTTGTTTATTCCTACATTAACATTATATTTGACTTTATGCAATCTGCATATGATTTGATTATACTGTGATGTGTTTTGGGTGCGTGTTTCTATGAATTGAATGATTCTTCTATGTATCATGTTTTCGGGTATCTGTTGGAGTAGATGACCTTAGGACATAATCCAGAGGTTTTGGGATTTTACTTTCTGCATGGTATTTGTTATGAAGTCAATTTGTAATTTATGAGTTTGTCATGGTCTTGATTTCTGAAACCTAACCTGAATTTAGTTACGATGTGTTTTATGGTCTTATGAGGATACTGTAGTTATTGTTTGGTTATTCAAGAACCTATGTGCTCCTGAATAGGCAGGATGTGATTTGTGGTTATGTATATCCTCATGTGTTGACCTTGAACCTAGGTAGGTTAACTAAGTGTACAATGGGGAAGTGGCTTGCAATGGGGGTCCAGGACTCTAAGCGGTTACTAGGTAAACCCATTGGCAAGTTACTTAATAAGTAAAAATATGATACATTAAAGGGGTTTAAAATGAACTAATAAGATGTTTGAGTCTCTACCCATGCCTTGGGTGATGTCACATGATAGGATGGGAGTTGGGATCCTTGTCTTCGCGAAAGGATCACCGAGCCACATAGTGTCACCTGGAGGCCAGGGCCAAGAGGTACTACTAGGGTTACCTTCAATGTTGGACTTATGTGATGACACTTCCCTATATACAACTTAGGTTATCCTACGTGTGTCAGTTACCACTGGTGTTGTTTAATATTATTTGTTATGGTTTAGATTGCTTCTAGGATCTTCCTTTGCATTGAAGTATGAGGTCATGTGTACCTTGTTTTGTATTCTTGTTGTATACCCCATGTGATGGGCCTGTTACTATCTCCTCAGCACGGTGGGAGTGGACCTTTGGCTCCACGTGGTTTTGTGGTAGTGATTCTTATTACCATTGAGATTCCAACGGATTCTTCTTCATGCTTGGATGTTCCTTGTTGCAGTTTCATCTTCATAGTCTTTTGGAGACTTGCTCAGTTACTTGAGTTGTGTATTTGTACCATATGTGTTTAATGGTTATCATGCTTGGGGGATGCATTGTATTGATTATTATGTATTATTACATACCCTGTGATTTGTGCAGTGGATATTGATTAGGTAGTGTACCTTATGGTATCAGTTGTATATGTAATCTTTACAATCAGATGTATGTTATTGGTTTCAGATTATTTAATCTTTATGTCAGCTCTTTATTATTGTAATTGTAGATTAGTTTGTTTAAGTAAGTCTACAGCAAGGAACTCTCGAGGAATGTTAACTATGTATGAGTTGCATTTCATGTATGTCATGTACTTCATTGTGTTGCTTCCGCATTGTTATTATATTGTTTGTAAATATTTAAAAAAAATTATTTCGCGAACTTAGTGTCGTGTTTAGGTTAAGTTCTCCTGGGTTCCCTGGCGGGGCATTACAACTTTCAGGTCTAAATTCCTAACTGTCGGAATGAGTTGTAATTGTAGATCTGGACCCTGAAAGCTGCAACCTAGCTCTTTGGCAAATCTGACCTGAAAGTGGCAGGGGCTGGTAAAAACTTTACCTGTACCCTAGGACAAGTCACCAATGGTGTCCTGTACGTGGCAATTTTGGTTGAAATTTTTGGGCTTTATTCGATTGTGTCCGATATTTCTGATCCCAATCTCATGGCTCTCTAACATGGTCTTGCACACAAAAAATGCGGGAAAAGGTTGGGAAAAGGGGTTTTCCTTGTTCAAACCCCTATTTATGAATCAACATTGAAAATAATAAAATTTGTACAAGGAAAGATGAAATAGAAACCATATCTGAACTGTAAATCATGTTATACCTTGATGATGCAATGGCTCTTTGGACATGATCACAAAGTTTGATGCAATAGCTTGATCTAAAGGAAATCATGGAAGAAATGCCTCAATGATGGATTTTGTAGTTTGCCAGCAATGCTTGAATGAAGAAGAAGAAGAAGAAGAAGAAGAAGAAGAAGAAGAAGAAGAAGAAGAAGAAGAAGGAATAATTCTTTGAAGATCTTGAAGATGCTCTTAAAATCTAATTGCTTGATTGCTTGATTGATTGGTTGCCTCCTCATTTCTCAACCTCTTGTTGTTATTCTTGTAATGAAAGAATGGGAAATCGAGGGCTTTTATATAGACATTTCAAAGTAAAATCATCCATAAGGCAACTTAGAAAAATGATATTGACCTATAGGGATATCTTTAGGGAGTGTGAGACCTTAGGATCCTACCCTTAAAATCTCAAGCAGAAAATGTCAGGGACATGTTGCCAAACTCAACATGTATCCAAAAATGTCGACATGTACCCAAAAAGTTGATATATCCCTGGAAAATTTTAGTAAAATCTTATGGGGAGAAAGTTGACAGTTTCTAGACCCCAAAGGATAACCCATGTGAAGGTATGAGATCGATAGATGTGGAAATCATACCTCAAACTTTAAAATGTGGTGAGAACCATCTTAGAGTGAGAAGATGGAATAAATTGGTTAAAATCATTTAAGAGATGACTCATAATATTAATTTAAATGTTGATTTAAATTAATAAATGTTTAATGAGCATTAGGAGAATGCAAGATCAATGTGGTAACCCATACATACTAAAATGAGCCTAAAATGAACACCTAATTAAGGGTGCTTACTTTTTAGGATGATATCTAGTAATTATCATTCTATGTATCATCAATACCAACTTTTCTTATTGTACAATGTGTACATGTCAAGCATTAGTGGGTAGTGTGAAATAAAATATTTAACAGTGAGATTTTCTAGTATATGAAAAATACCACTCATTATCTACACACTCTTCATATATTTGGTTACAAATTTTAAGTTATGAAGGAACAATAGAAATCCATGACTTGTCAACCAAAAAAATAATAAAAAACAAAAAACCAAATTCGATGTAATTGTAGCTTGCAAGTGAGCATAATTGTCATTCACCAAATACTATGTGGGATTGGGCTATGAACTAAGGTTGTATCTAGTGTATAGGTAAATATTTCAATTTTTAAAATGTCATCCTTAATTAGGTCAAGTACAAATGTTTAAAAATTAAATTGATTTAAATTTATTGTGTAAATGAGCTTCTTTAAAAATATTCAAAGGAGTTGTGTATAATGCTATAGGACAACTACACATGTTCTTGCACAATCTTTAAAATTGGTGATAAGCGAATAATTATGTTTCTTATGGTTTCTTTCTATGCAAGTACTTATCTATATTCTAGATCCAAACATATAAAAGAAGTTAAGAATGAACAAATATTTACATTAAAGAGTCACTATTTTTAAGTTTTCTTTCCACTCTATTTTTTAGTTTTCTTTTATGGTAAGAAATAATGTTAAACACTATTATATAAAAATCTATTGTACTTTATTTTTATTATATTATAAATTATAATCTCTACAAGGATTATCATATAAAGTAGGGTGTCATAGCAATGGAGATCAAATGTTTGTTTAGATGTGCAAGAAGTATAAATGAATAAGGGTATAAAATTTTATATTAAAAAAATAATATCTTATATATATACATAGTAACTAATTTTGGTGATGGGTGTGGAGAGGAGTAGTTTCAAATGGCATTGAAGTTGTAAAGGGGGAAGTGGATGATAATGGTGATGATGATGATGATGATGATGATGATGATGCAACTATCCTCCTTTGCAATGAGAGGAAAAATACTTTGAACTCCAAAAATTGTACTACGCTACAACTTTTATTTATGAAATATATTTTGTGAAATAATAAAAAACAATCTTTTAGAAAAGGAGATCACTTGGGTCCTTAGCTACCCATAGCAAACTAAACCTCAAAATACATAAGGAGAGTTTGACTTTAAAAAACTAAGTGTTCCCTTCCTAAGCTATGCTTTTTAGTTTGATGTCACTAAAAATGAATAAATGATTAAGTCAATAAACTATCTTTTATCTATTGGTCCACGCTATAAATCAAATGAATCAGTCAACATATCTAGAATGTTCTATAAAATTTACAATTGCTGGTCAAACGAATATTCATATTAGCAATATAGTATGATGACATGGTTTACCCTTTCCAGTTATATTTCATTTAAAAAACAAAAAGCGAGGATTTAATTAAACGACTGCCGTCTTCAACATTCACGCCAGTCAATGTCAAGATGGAACACGTTCCCTCCCAAAAATAATTAAAAAATAAAGTAATGCTGCCAACCAGCGTTGAATACAGCATTTTATCATGTGACGTTAAACACCATATCCGTGGTCAAGTTAGAATACACATCCAAATTCCTATTTTGACTCACCATATCTATAAATTTCTTCTCTCCATCCTGCTTTTCCAATATCTCGTCCTCCTCAGATTTCTTCTATCACTTCGTATTTCAGAATAAAGATACAATATTTCAGCAATACATTACATCATGTCTAAGCATTCTTCAGCAGATGGTAATGTTGATGAGGCGGCTCAGCAGTTTATCCACAGCTTTCGCCAAAATCTCCAACTTCAAAGACTCAATTCACTCGCTGCTCGAACACCAGCTCCTCCTCCTCATAATACCAGAAAACTCAAAAAGATTGAAAATTATAATCTGAATTTCAATTTGATAGCCAGGCGAGAAAAAGATGTGGATGAGTCAGCGGAGATGTTCATAAGCAAATTTCGTAAGAATCTGAAGATGCAGAGAGAGGAGTCACTCAAGCGTTACAAACAAATGATTGAAAATGGCCATTCGATCGAATGAAAAAATGGGAGTTCCAGAGTGGACAAATATAAAGATTATGTTACGCTGACATAGTCATTTGTTGGCAGCACTTTTAATTAATTGAAACGGTTTTTGGGTTATGTTTATTTGATTTGTAAGCCAGTTTTTCGTAATGTTTGCTATTGCTAAAAAGATGGTTAATTGGAAGAGGACAATATCTTTGAGGAAGTGCTCATATTTGGCTAACGAAGCTGTAAAAATGGAAGAAATAAAGGGTATTTAGTGGCGTACGCATTTGCTTTGTAAGTTAAAACACACCTCACTACATAATAAACGTTCGACAGTCGTACAAATTTCATGATATTAGTTTAAGATTATGAACATATATTAATAGTACAATATAAGGAATAAGAAGGAGAATCACGAATAGATAATTACAATTCAAAGCAAATACAATCGTGCAACATAGATTCATATTCTCAAAACTAATAAACCACAAGGACAAGCAAAGATTATTATAATAAATCAAATTACTAAAACTATTACAACTGCCTCTTTAAATAGAGGTCTTTAGAGTGCTCTAGAATATGTTCTAGAATACGATTGTGCTGGAAGTTTCTAAATTAATTGCTTAGTTTGACTTGCAGTTGGTCGGTGGATAAATTAATTATTTCATTTATGTTTCCTCTGTATGTTTCTCCTCACTGTATCTGGTTTATCAATATGGTATCAGAGCTGATGGTTGATGATCCGAGAGTTTTGAGAGAGCTAGAAAAATCTGGTGAAGGGTGTATCAGAATTTGAGTGTCTGTTACGGCATGATATGTTGTCACTTCCATGAGTGCTCTTGTGATGGAGTTCAGAGCAGAAGATATCATAAATGTGAGGTGCTCCCATGTTACAAAAGTAAAAGGGTGCACATGCAGAAGATCCTGAATATCGTAAATCGGCAGCTCATAGAAGGCAGTGTTGAAGATGTTGTTTGCCAATGTTCGTTGAAGTTGATGTTTGCTGGGAGTTGAGAGATTAGTAGTGTTGATCACAGAAAAAATTGCTGCAGCCAATCTTGGGAGGAGGAGATATTGTTAATCAACATTCACAGAAAGACGTACTGTTGCTTGCAGAGACGAAAAGAGAGCAAAGCACATGAGATAGATGTCGCTGATTGGAAGGAGACACCAAAGCTGGCTGAGCACAGGAAAACTGCCAAAGCAGAAAGTTGTTTGACTGCCTAATAAAGACAATGAGATCACTGCAAGTGTTGTGTTATCTTTGTAGTTGTGTGAGTGAAACACTATGAAGGAGATCATTAAAGTAGCTGCCAAAGATGTTGTATTTTGCAAAGGAGTTTTGTTACTGCTCAAAGTTGCTGGATTAATGTTGGAAGGTGTAATCTAAAGATAGCAAAGTGGATAAAATTGATTACAAGGGTTACAATATTCTGGTAAGGAGAATTTATTTTAAAAAGCTATAAAAAATCAAAATGTTTATTTTGCTAGACCTGGGTTGTGTTGTAGAAGTCTCTTGTTGATATCTAAACAATTTATAAAGTGTGGGCTGTGGTATGTTGTGTTTACATCTTGATATGTAATTTTTGAATTTGTCTAAATGTGAAGACTATGTCACTGTCCTGAAATGGTCTTGTAAAAAAAGATGCTTGGATTGATGCCCCTCCATAAATTGTTGTTTAAGCTTTGAATGTTCTAGTTCCAAAGTGCTTGAGTTGAAGAATGTTCTTAAGATACCCCTCAAGAAATCAATGTTTTCATTTTGTGAAGTGAATGATAGTATTTGGGAGGCTCTTAAAAAAAGGTCAATCTAAAATAGTGTGCAATCACGAAGTTGACAAATGTATTGTACCTGAGTTATTGTAAGGGGTGGATTCTTGGTTGTGCCCGATACTCCAGAAGTTTTGTGGTTTAATATATTGATGAACCATGTATCCAAAAAGGAGTCTTATAGAACTGGCGAGTACAGTATCTCGGTAGATGGATTTCTTTTTATATGGACTCAATAAGCACTTTTGATGCAGGTACATAAAAGAAAAAATCCCAGAGTGATGATGGTTTCCTTGTAATGATGATTTGTGGTCATTAGAACCACTTTCGCTCATGGTCATCCTTAAACCATTTTCTTATTTCATGTGTGAGGTTTGTCGTGAGCTAAAACCACTTGACTTCAAAGTTTGTGGTGCCTAAAAAAGTACTTCAAACTTGCACATTGGTTAGGGGTAATCCGTGAAAACCTAACAGTGATTTGGGAAACAATGTGAAGAATTGGATAAGTGATTGTAAATGGATACCTAACAAGGCTTTCAAACAGGACCCATCTTTTCTAAATTATGAGCGGATGTTTCAAACAATTAGATGATTAATTTATGGAACGATGTTGGAATAATAAATTAATCATTGGTCAAACACCACTGACCAAGAACTATCCAGAACCACCGACCACTACCTACCAGCACAATGAAGTTGGAAACTTCCAGCACCATCCAACCTACCACAGTCCCATCTAGAATATGACTGTAAACTTCTAAAGCATTCTAAAGACCTCTATTTAAAGAGGTAGTTGTAATGATTTGAGTATCAGATCTTTATCTGATCATTTGTGATCAATAGAGGACCCTCCATTGGTTTCTCCTATGTGTGCTTCCTCTATGTATCTTTTTTTAACATGGTATCAGAGCTCCTCTGGTTGCTTCTTGGACTACGGCCTTTACACATACTAAAAATAATTTCTCTTCCAAAATCTCTGTTCTCAGCAATTTATGTTGGTCTGTGCACTCAGTGATCCTGTGATCTGTGATTTATCTAGTGGTCTCTATACAACTTCTACCTCCCTGGGTCTCCAAGATCTACCATGAGCTCTTATACCATATTGAAGAAAATAGAACATAGACAAAACAAAGGAGAAATCAATGAAGGAACAAATAGAGGAGACACAATTGGAGGACTCTTTTAATCATTATGATCAGATAAAATCTGATACTCAAACCATTACAACTACCTCTTTAAATAGAGGTCTTTATAATGCTCTAGAATACTCCACATAGTATGGATTGTGTTGGAAGTTTCTAAATTAATTGCTTAGTTTGACTTGCAGTTGGTCGGTGGTAACAATACCTGGGCAGATAATTAATTTATTTTCCAACACCTTTTCATAATTGGAATAAACAATTGCTCCATATATATTAACTGAATATATAATATGTTTTTCAATTGTTTCCACAAGATGACCAAATATTTCAAGAAAATAGTTCAATTATCTAACTTTCACCTCAAAAAAATGATAAGAGGGACTTTTTGGCATTTAATAGCCAACTTGGAGAAAAAAATCTGAGTTTGGTAAGACAGATTAATTGTAATAAGTGCCCAACTTTGGTTTGGCCAAACATTTTATGAAGGTAACTGACTATTCATGCAGAAAATTAAAATTTATTCTTTCAACGCCTTTATTTTTCATGGGTTTGGTGGTAAGTGTTGATACTAATAACAATAGAAAAAGTAAATGAAATATTGTTGAAAATGAAACAAACAAGAATACACACAAAATATAGAAATTTTATAGTGGTTCGTCAAATGACTACATCCACTTTAAGCAGGGGGTCCTCCTTATCAATTCTTAGTACATAACATCTGCAGCTTCATAATATCACATACATGTTCTTCTTGTACCTACAACTGTAAATACACTCACAACCCACAAAGGCTAATAATAGCTAAAAGGAATAACCTCTGAATGAATAACCAATTATAGCCCCAAGGTGAGAGAAGAAACAAAACATGCAAAGAAGAGAAGGTAGTGGGTTGACTAAGCCATTAAAAAGGATTGGACTACATGTACACCAACAATCTCCTACTTGAAGTCCAATCTAGGCTGCAGGACAGCTGCGCATAGAAATCCACCACTTCAACATTATTGTCAAAACTTAACAAGGCCAAGAGAAGTCCTACCGAGCTCAAACTTCTCCTTTTGGACAATCTTCGTCAAACAATTCGACTGATTTTCTTTAGTATTAATCTTCTCCACTTGCACATTTCCTTCTTCTAGAAAATAGCAAATAAAATGATATTTGAGCTCTATATGTTTGGTCATACTATGAAAAGCGGAATTTTTTGGCAAGTGGATATCCTCCTTATCAATTCTCAATATGTTTGGTCATACTATGAAAAGCAAATTTTTTTTCCAAGTGGATATCACTATTGCTATGACAAAACACATTTTAAAATAATTTCTTACACCAAAATTCTCCTAGTAACTGCTATAACCAAATCATTTTCTTTGCTCCTTCAGTGAGAGAAATATACTCTTCTTTGGTAGAAAAGAGTACAACCACATGTTGTGACCTTGAAACCCAACTAATCTCTGCCCCAATAAAGTTAAACACAACTTTTCGTAGACCTCCTTCTATCCAAATCTCTAGCCATATCTGAATCAACATATCCTTGCAGTTGAGTATCCTTTCCTCCAAAACATATAACATGATCTGATGTACCTTTCAAGTATCTTAAAATCCATTGTACTAATTGTTAAGGACAAAAAATATCACCCTAACTCAGGCATTAGGGCATACTAATATTTCATGGTAACAATGGAAACCTTCCTGAGTTGTGGGTGGACTCTGAATAAGAAGGAACCTCCAGATTCTAGGCCAGTTCCTATTGGATTTGGGGTATCAATAATTTACTGCTTTCTTATGATTTTTTTGGAAGGAAAGGGAGAAACTCTAACTAAAATGAATGAACAAAACTTAAAAGGTGATACACCAAATAGGATTCAAATTTCTCAAAAGGTTCAAACTAACATCCACTTGACATACCCTAATGATTTCTACAAAATCATTCACTGTCCAATACATAGGCTAACTTGGATATCACTACTAGGGATCTCACCACAAATAATGATAATCCTATCAACAGACATGCAGATTCTGCAAAAGGTTATATTCTACAACCTAGAATAGGAATCAAAACAATTCACTAATCTATATTATAGATACATTACACTTCAAATGCAGAAAATTGAATAGGATTGATAACAAAGACCATAACAAGATGTATGAATAATGGGGCTAGCTTTATTCTTATAAAAACTATGGATAGTTACATGAGTGAGTTTCATAAAAAATGGCAAGGAATACATCCATCCTCTTGCACAAAATTGATACTCAACATGAACCAAAATGGATACAAAATGCATAAAAAAGGTCTATAGGAACAAATAGTTCACTAAAAGCACCTCTTCTCTAAATTATGAACCCCTACCCTCAAAACAAAAGCTCGGCTATATAGCCCATGTTTAGCCATATTTGAAAATCATTCTCCCTCTAAAGGCCCTCCAAAATAGCATGTCACTAATCCTAAGGCTTAATTAGTGCCCAAAATTAAGCCCTAAATCTAGCCCCTCCAAAGTTGGTTTCTAAAGATTTACATCTTTTTACATAGTGTTGCCAACTTTTAAGACAAATACAATACAAAACACATCAAAATTTAACCCAAAGCATAAACCTGATCCACATTTGCATAAAACCCTAACTCATGGCAAAGCCGACATCATAGTCAAGCTAACTCTAACTCCATAACATAAACCTGATGCCATAGCTAAGCTCACTAACTCAACTCGATCACAGCTCATGACTGATATAACCAAACCCACTGTAAAATATCTCACTGCCTTCATGGCACCTTGGGGGTGCTGTTGTGGCACTGCAACTAATAGGGCATTAACTTCCTTTGTTAGTGGACTTGAAAGTTTGCAAAAAACACTGTATAATGTATTTTTGCATTCCATTTGCATTTGGTTTTGGAGGTCAAGTTTAGGGTTTTCATTTTTCTCTGCGCCACCATTCTTGTGGTTGAATCTGAAGTTTGATGCCATGATGTATGGCAATGTCTATGGATTTTTCTAAAAGCTCAGGCTTCTTTCTGTGTGAACTCAGGCTCTTTATGTTGCATTGTGAGTTAAAAAATTGTATGCCATTACACATGACATTCTTTATGGATTTCTTTGAATGCTTGTTGGGGTTTTGGGAATCTTGCTCGAACTGGAGTGATGGAGAGCTCAGACTCTTTGTGTAACTTCTATAGCTTTTACTTTGAATCTCATTCCATGACACATGGCACCTCCTCTATATCTGGAACTCAGCCTATCCATGCATGATATATTTAACTGGTTTGCAACCCGTGTTCATGCCATCACACATGGTTCCTTATATGCATCTGTCTAACTCCACCATGCTCGACATGTAACACCCAGTTAAGTAACATTTACTCATTTTGTTATCTTTGGATCTTTACTTGAAATAGATGTTTACTGTAGTCGACATGTTGTAATCTTTTGCAATACTGGTTAAGATTTCAGTTTTAAAATCCTCCACCTTTCTGGGTTTTAAAGACTTACATCTTTTGACAACAAATTTGGGTTTTGCTTCACTCTCTATTGATTCCTTCTTTTGTAGCATGAAATCCTTAGCTTCACTTTGATTTATGTTCTGTAGATTCACTTTTTACTCTCTTCATTATTGTAGATTGTCTATTGGTTGTTGAATAGCATCATAGATGAGTACTCACATGGCTTTTTCCGCACATCCAGATGTAAACTTAAAAACACATGCAAGTTGTCATTGTTTTACTGAGAGATGAACTCCATTTTTTCTTGTGTCGGCTCCATTCAATATCTCTTTAGAAACATGACAATAATGTCACTTGAACATAAAATATATTCTTTTTGTTGTTGAGAAATGAACTCCATATCTTATGTCTTGTCTGTAGACTCCATTCAATGTTTTCTTTAAAGCACGACCATAATGTCTTAAAACATAAAACAACTTCTTACTGTTGAGGTCGTGAGCATTTTTACTAAACTAAACACATTACATGTTTAATATGCATCATAATGTAACTTGTGCTTTTGTCTGAACACTTTTAAATATGCAGTTTCTTTGTGCAAGAAATAGTGTATAAATGCACTTTTATTCAATTTTATATAAAACATCACCCATGGGGTTCGAGCATGGGCTCGTGACTCCCATGGGCAACATTCATAACATGAATTTCATCCAAACATGCACATTTCCTCTGCTTGACTCCATCCCCTGCATGCACTGGACTTTCCAATTTTATTCAAACATGAATACTAAAATAATAACAGCATGTTTTAGATGATGGGTATACATGTCACTATCATTTCAACACACCAGAATAACATTGTCTGCTTAATACCCTGCATAGAACTTTAATTCAAATTTACATTAGGCACATGGATATTGTACTTGTTCTCTTGATCTCTTTTTTTAAAAACATGAACCACCACAGCATCATTGACTTTCATAGTTGTTTCAGAATAATAACATAGATACACATTGTTCTGCTCAAATCTTATGAACATATGCACAAAAAGATATCATTGTTTTATATGCACACTCTTTTTCATTTGTTTGCAGAAGTAGATGTCACTGTAGACTGATTTCTTATCTCATTTAAAGATAACAGTACCCAAACATCATTTAAATGTAGTATTTGTTAAATACCAACAGTTAATGACACCATGCATATAATTTCCCCATCTTGACACAATATAATTGGTCACTTTCTGTAAATGCACATTTTATGACAGCATTAAAATCTTTTTGTTTTTTGACCTATCCTTGCACATTGTTTCCTTCAGTAGCTCATATGCAGATTGTTAATCACTGTTATTTATCTTCCCTCTTTGCAAATAATATTGTTATGTAAACATAAACAACAACATTTGGATGCACTATAGACTGATGATAACATGTTTAACTCTGAGCTTGCATTTTCCATAATTGAATCCAATTCAAATGAGTTTTCTGCATTTGCATATTTACTACAACAACATCATTTAGTTGATCCTTCTTGAATGATGATAGTAAACACTTTTACCTCCACTTCTGCATATCTCTTCTCAGGAACCCTTCATTGCCCATGTGTCTTCTGCAGCATAATTTCACCATCCTTCATGAACTATATCCTCTTCTTTTGCATCTTTCATGTATGTAATGCATCATGTGAAGTTCGATCACGGGCTCGTGACACTCACTGCATTTCTTTTGTTATCTGCATTTAGTTAATCTTTAATCACCTAGTGCACAGACATCACAAATCAACATGTTAGATCAGCAAACAAGATGAGCCAATTAATGTTTGTGTGTGAGTGTCATATGAGATGACACTCATGCATGAATGTTGGTTGGTTTGTTTGTGTTTTTTAACCTAACATGTTGATGTCATTCTGAAAACATTTTCTCAGATTCAGGACCTAAGTCCCTTTGATTCAGATTCTTCTAGTTCTATAAACAATAGTTCTTCAAAAAATACAGACTAATAACTATATGCAATAAAAGGTTTCATAAAGATATGTCCCTTTGATATTTTGTATTTAGTGGATGTTGAGGTATATCATGTTGTTGCATTGATGTTATTGGTAAATGTTTAGCTTTGAAAGTCTGATTGATGTATGTTGTTTTGGTTCATGTATTGCTTAGATCCAATTGGATCTAATATCTCTTTCTCTTCATGATTTAGGACAGGACCTTAGACCTAATATGTAGAATTGAAACCAGGATGGGCAGAACACACTATGAAGACTGGACAGAGGAAGACAACCAGCACCAAATGTAGACACTCTACAAGGAAATGCATGGACCCCTACTCATGCTTCTGTCATGCTTTCTTTTCTGTAATTACCTCTAAGTTTTGAATCCAAAAGATGTAACATGAAAACATTATTTGCATACTACATTCAGTTTGAATGCACAATGTAATGATCAATTATGAAATTTTGAATTTTGAACATGATCAATACTTAGAATACAATTTTCTGATAGTATGAATGCAATAGCAAGATATTTTATCATCTTCTGAATAAAAAAATGTGGAAGAGATGTATATTTATGCAATTTTTTGTGTGTATGATTGTTAGATTGCCAATGTGTAAATTTAGGGTAACACTAACTGCCAATGAGATTTGTCGAGATTACTCATAAATATACTAACAAATCCCACTGCATGATTACAAACCATGTCATACATAATACTTCCAAACGTTGATGAATATGGAACACACTTCATGTATTCTTGATCCTCTTGAGTTTTGAGACACATAGCTGAAGATAAGTGAAATTGATCATCCAAAGGAGTAATAAAAGACTTGGCATCCATCATATTGAATCTATCTAATATTTTGAGAATATATCTTTCTTGAGACAATCTGATTTATTTCTTATTTCTATCCCTAATTATATTTATCCCAAGAATCCTCTTCCCTGCCTGTAAATTTGATGCAGAGGTATATGGATATCAGAAAAACAATTATTAATAAATCCCTTGACCTAGTCTCACAACCCAAAGCACTTGATCCCTATGAGTGTTACTCCACAAACTTTGAAACACACAGGTAGATAGTCTTAAACAAGATTTCGTAATCTCATGTAGGGCTTAACTTCCAAACCCCTTTTTGATACAACTTCACACCTCAAGTCCCAGAATTAACATAGAGACTTACTACATTATCCTTTGTCATACAAAGGCTATGTTACACTACACTTGTAGAGATAGGTTAGGCACTAAAAGTTTCTTTACTATCTTTAGGGACCCAAATCAAAACAATGCACTCAATGGAATAGGCATACAACACTATTTGTTGATACTTGCTAGTGTAAGGAAAAAAGCTCCTTGTAGCCCTCTTTTTGGACTTATCAGACCACAACTTTTGAATCTCCCAAACAATGTACCAAAAAGTTATATTTTCAAATACCCATTATCTAGTTACAAAACATATCACAATTCTAGATCTGGGTCCCATTGTTGACTAGGACAAATTCACCCTGTACGTACAGGCCTAAAAGGCTAATAGGCCTAATTTACCAAGAAACTACTATGAAAATTTATTTGCTCCAACAATCAACACTTGGACTACTACTTTCCCAACATGAAAAATAAAATCCCTCACTAGTTATTACCTAACACCTTGGTTTTGATCTCTGCAATCAAATATTCTAGATTCCTAGGCCTGTCACATAGAGATGCTTGACCTAGGGCATCATTCCAAAATTCACCATCTTCAAGGACCACTCTAAGACCTCTTGAATCATAATTTACATTCTCCAACCTAATATTCCTCAAAGATTTAGACAATTTGGCTAGGGGAATGTCAAGTTTCGCTTAGCATCTTCTTCAACCTTAGGTTAGTGAGGGTTTGGAGATAGTTTATACAAAAATAGTGATAACTTGATCCAAGCTTAATGGATCCTCTTAAACCCAATTGAAATATAAATTTGATTTTATGTACTATTCATAAGTATGCATTAGACCATCAAATCAATATGTACAATTCTGTACCAAGAAACTGTTACTGCAAGACATGGAAATCGGAATGGTTTTATTGAAGGCAAACATCGAAATTAAAAAAAAAATCTTCATGCCTCGACCTATTGAGGAATATATAAGAATTTCCCAACTACTTCAACAAATTGCAACCACTTTTGAACCAAATGGCTATTGGAGATGAATGTTGCAAAAGTTGCTCCAAAATTATAAAAGTTGCTCAAGCAACTTTTTGACAATTTTGTAACTTTGCACTTTCCTTACATTATATGTGTTCCATTATTCCAACCTCCTTACAAATTTTCCAAACATGGAAAATGAAAACCTAAAACACCATATCTACCCTTGCCTCAATTATTTGGGATGTTTGACTAAGTTTTACTAGTGAGGACTGTTAGGAATAACAGTCCACAAGACAACTGAGAGGGGGGGAGAATCAGTTGTGATATAGATAATTAAACTTTAAAATTTATAAACCAAATCTGAAAATATAAATGATAAAAAAGTAAATGCCAACACCATAACACAATATTTATTGTCGAGGAAACCCTGTTAAAGGTAAAACCCTAGTGGGAATTAACACCCATAAATAATGTACTGAGAGTATAGTATCCATGTTAAAAGATTTAGCCCTGTTAGGAGCTTGTTACAATATTACAATACATAGTCCCTGTTAGGAGATAGACCTTGTTAGGAGTCAAAATAAATAGTAGGCTCACTGCCAAGGCACACTGCCCAAAGAAGGTTAAAGCCACCCTCAAGGATTTACAATCCGAACAAGTGTATAAACAAAATACACAATCTAGTGAACTGTCTGATAGCAACTGTCTTTGCTTAGTCAGTTCCAATGAAGTACTCTTCTCATAAACTTTGCTCTACATCCAGCAGCCAAAAAATCCTCGCAGCTTTCACTTCATCTTACTTTCAATCTCTGTCACATATTTTCAAAACAAAAGATCACTCATATATACCTTCTTACAATAATTCATTAGGTTGGCCAGTTAAGCTTTCCTAATACAAAATAATTAATTAGGTCGGCCAATTAAGGCTTTCCAATATGCAAATAATTATTTGGCCCCTTGCTAAGATACACACGGTACCTACAATGAGTAAACATCCTTTACAATCCATCAATTATGCTTCCAAATCCGCAATTCACGCTCACATTTCATTTTACATGCTACATGTCTGAAGTCGGCCAGCAAATAGGTCTTCTTCAAAATACACACCACTGCTGACATCACGAGTAACCAAACCACAATCAAAATCAACTCATTATTCCAACATATGTCGGCTTTCCACTAGTAAGCTCACATCACTTGAAATATCTTCGCCAGAAACACAGAGACCTGCTCTGTCCAGAATCACAGTTACAGTCTAGAAACCAGTCTTCACCAAATCAACTGTAACATCCACAATATATAACATAAAGCCAAGCGACCTTAGGAATAAGGTCAACACACATCCTTCTGCATAAATCCAACTTTGATGGTTCTGAATCATCTGTACGGTGTCTGTACACTTCTGCCAGTCAAGTAGCCAGTCTGTCCTCTTCACAGAAATATGTGTTGACATCAGT
The DNA here is from genome assembly GCA_018584345.1 of Thuja plicata. NCBI lineage: Eukaryota > Viridiplantae > Streptophyta > Pinopsida > Cupressales > Cupressaceae > Thuja > Thuja plicata. Next base: position 4,596,489 of record MU226578.1, on the reverse strand, counting down.
GACAAAACATGAATATCAACAGCATGATCAGTAACCAAAACTAATATCATCCAACAAGGATTACCATTACAATAAAGAGTATTGTTGGATTTAAGCCTTACATATTGACTCACAAATGAACATTAGGACTTCAAGTCACATACCATGGTCTTATTGACCTTATTAAAAATATAATTCAAAATAAGACTACTACGTATGATCCTAAAGTGCCCTGCACCATAATATTTCATGGTAAAATATTGAGCTAAATGTTGTTTTAATTGATGGACAATCTTCACACTAGTGTCAGTAACCAACATATCATCAACATTATTTAAAAGATTGAAAAAATCATCATTAACAAGCTTCTTAGTGTAGACACACATATCATAGTCACAATGGGTGAAATCTCAATGTTTCATGAAGCTATCAAATTTGAGATACCATTGCCTTGGGGCTTGCTTGAGCCCATACAAATTGTGCTTCAAATTTCAATATAAGTGCTCTTGACCTTGTTTAATAAAACCTTCATGTTGCTCCATGTACAACTCCTCCTCAATATCTCCATGAAGAAACATTTTTTTGATGTCAATTTGCTCGAGTTTGAGATCCCAAACAACTTCCATGCCCAAGACAACATGAATTATTTTCATTTACACAACTAGTGAAATAATTTCATTGAAATTAATGCCTTTTTGCTGAGAAAAACCCTTCACAGCCAATCTGACCATGTATCATTTTTTACCTCCATATTCTTCTTTCAATTGGTAGACCCATTTATTCTTTAGAGATGTTTGATTTGGTGGAAGGGGAACTAAATCCCATGTATCATTTGTGCTTATGGACTGTATTTCATCTTTTATTGACTCCATCTACTTCACAAAATGTATATATGTAGATACTTGTTTAAATATTGTGGGCTTTGACTGATCAGAGAGCATAAGCTCGCAGTCATCAAATTTGGCTAGAGACTTCTTCTCTAGGGTAGAACTCCTTAACTGAGGACCCTGTTATGTCTGAAATTTTTTTCTTTCTTGCACATTTTTTAGAATATGTTGACTATGTATATCTCTAATTGATTGTTGTTGAAAATTCCCTATTCTGGAATAGAGACTTGTTTTGTTCCCCAAAATATAGCTTTTGAAGACATATCATGTGCCTAGTCATGGGGTTGAAGGGGTTGTGTATGATAATCAAAAAGTTGTGTATGAGGTTGGGAAGAGTGCGCTACAGATTGTGGGGACTGCGTGGACATGGGTTGCATTGAAGGTTGAGAGGGCTATCATTCAAATATGGGAGACTCCACACCATGTATAGAGGGGTGCGTTGCAAAGGGGAGATGCAATGAGGCTGAAGTAAATGAAGGTTGCACTATATTTATTGAGAGCGACACATGAGATTGTACTGAGCATAGAGGCGGCAAAAACAAAGACTGCACATCATTGACAAAATATTGTTGACTAATAACAGGGGGTAGCAAAGAAGTATTTGGAGGTAGGGGAGATACAAGTGAAGACTAAAAACCATTAGTGGATGCCTTTGTAGAATTTCCTTTGGTATTATGCTCATTGTCAAACAAATCAACCTAAATGAAATTTTTTTGAGAATATGCCCTATTGTTGCAAAGCTGGAAAATATTTCTTGTTGGAGGCAACATCCCGACTGTGAATCACTTTCTTGGTAATGGGATCTCAAAGCCGAAAACCAAACTTATCCTCACCATAGCCAAGAAAAATGCATTTTTTTTTATTTTGCATCCAACTTTGTTCTCTGCTCTTTAGGAATATGAGCAAAAGCTTCATAGCCAAAAATGCGAAGATGAGAATATGAAATCCATTTGCCTGACCAAACTTATTCTGGGATGTCAAAATCCAATCTACATGAGGGGCTCCTATTGATGAGATAAACAACTTTGTTAACTGTCTCTGCCCAAAACTGTTTGCTTATGCCTGCATTTGACAACATACATCGAGCCCTCTCAAGAAAGGTTCTATTCATCCTCTCAATTGTACCATTTTCTTGAGGAGTGAATGGGACTACTTTAATCCATATAATATCATTATTTGCACAAAAGTCATCAAACTCCCCGAAACAAAATTCTCCCCCATTATCAGTTTTTAAACATTTAATTTTATGTCCAGTTTTATTCTCACCCTAACGTTTGAAATTTTTGAATTTTGAAAAAACTTCCAATTTTATATGCATCATGTAAAACCACACTCTATGAGTATAATCATCAATAAAAGAGACAAAATAGTTTGCACCTCTAAAAGATGTTACCTCGGTAAGTCCAAAAAATGTCAGAATGCACAACCTCCAAAGGAGTAGTTTTCTTGTCATGGCTTGTCCTAAGAATTTGGTCTGACTCTTTTTCCCATAAAGGCAATTCTCACATAACTCCAAATCAATTATCATGTTAGTTGCATTTTTTTCATAAGTCTTATCTTCTTCCATGATTCCCTTTCTACACATCGTCACAACCATGCCAAAACTCATGCAACTACTTCATTTTCAAAATACTTTAAAAAAATTACTATCTTATCTTCTCTTTGTAAAAATAAATAAATATTTTCTTTCCATAATAAAAGAGACTATTAAGCCATTTTGAATGCTAATCAGTAGGTACTTTAAAACAAATTGCAGCAACAAAGAAAAAACTCATTACGTTATTGAATATTCAAACAAATCTTGAGTAACTTGCAATACACTAATATTCAACATAATAGATAGCAGAAGATTGAATCATCGTACAATATGGACAGAAAAATACACAATACTGTATTAGGTGCGATTCTCTTGACAAAAAATTGCAGCCAAGAATAGAATTTGATAGATGTACACCACAATTGAATTTATTTGTTTTTTCAGTTATACATCAATTCATATATGAGCAGTAAATTATGCAACAAAAAAAAAGGTTATTATAAGAAATATTAAAAACAGTTATTATAAGAAATATCAAAAACAGCAACCATATCTATTTTTGAAAATAATGCTCCAACTGCCTTTTCAAACTCGTAAAGTTGAATGGATGAAACATCGATAATGAAAATTAACCACAAAAAGAACTTACAGAAAATTTAAAGTTGGCGTAAGCCTGTAGCCATCCTTAAATTTACAAAATGAAGAATTTATAAACCTTAAAATAATGTTAAAAGAAAGTTTGGACGTTACATTTTAACGAATGTCGATGGATTCCAATGCTTGCCTATCTAGTCTTTCTTGAAACATTCGGCATGAATGATTTTCTATTCATCTTTAACTTCACGTTTGTAGTTTCCTTATTAAACTATTTCATTTAACTCGGTAATCATCCAAACTTTTCATTAGTTAGTGTTTCTGGATAACTATATATACTCAATTCTTTATTCGCGTACAACTGGAGAACACGGCAATGGATTGTCTTTTCTTTCAATTTTAAAAGTTGAAAAGTCGTATTACTAAATTCTCTTGAAGATAATTAAGAATATAAATTTGATAATATTTAGTGAATACTATTTTAGACTTTATTATATGGTTAGATAGTCAATATCATATCGCAATAGGGTTTTAATTATGGTGATTGAAAAAGAATTAATTTTATATTTTATTTAATATATAAATAATCTTTATTAATTTATAGTGTGATTATATTTATAAAAATTGGCTTTGTAGAAGGTTTGTTATATAAAGAATTATTATTGTTTCATCTTAAAATGTATTATTAAATTATTATGGTCAGCTTTAATTGAGAAGCAAAAAATAATAGTTATAATATATTTATTGTTCTTCCAAAATCTCATAGATACCTCCCTTTCTCCCCCTGTTAAGGGCATTTCCCTCCCCAATAATGAAGATCTTCTCAATTCCCAGTTTGCTGATGATACTGCCATTTTCCTTGAGTTCACTGCTAATAACTTTGATTCCCTTCTATCCAAACTTAATTTTTTCTATTCTATATCTGGTGCCAGGATCTCACATACCAAATCCATTTGCCTTGGTAGATTGGATAATCCTCCCGACTGGTTTAAACTTCATAACTTTCAATGGGGTGGCCCGCACATGATTGTCAAATACCTTGGCATTCCTTTCTCCATCGAACCCTCCCTCAAGGATATGTGGCTCTGGATTAAGGACAAGATCACCAATAAACTGGGCAAATGGCATAACAGATTTGTATCTTTAGCTGGCAAAGTTCAAGTCTGTCAAAAAATCCTTTAATCCTACAACATTTATTTTTCCTTTGCTTGGATGTTCAGTAACTATCAGATTCTGAAAATTCAAAAGACAGTCAGAAATTTCCTTTGGTCTGATGGTAAAGGAGGTAAAAAATTACATGTTGTTAATTGGGCCTAGTGCCATACTGATAAACTTTTGGGGGGCCTGGGGCTTAAAGATCTTAAAACTCAAGGGGTGGCGTTGGCTGCCAAATGGATCTTGTATTTTATGGATGGTTATGATCCATGGAAAATCCTCGTTAGGCATAATATTGAAAGGAGTGTTCCTAAGCATGCTAAAATTTGAAAGAATCTCCCCTTCTATGACTTGATTCTTGGTGATTTCCCTATTGTTGTTCAGGGGTCTGTTGTTTTCAAAACCATATGAAAAGTCTGAGATCAAGTCAAGGTTCATATTACCAATAAGGGTTACCATAATGATAAATATTTATATGGTGAGAGATCCATCTGGTGGAATCTTCACTTATCGGGAAAACCCCTTGCCCTTTCCCAAGGGTGCTCTGCTCGCCATTGGAACAGTCTTGGCATCTCTCATCTTGTTTCCCTCTTTGAAAATGATAATTTTATCAGCTGGGATGAAATAAGTAGCAGATTCGGCATCCCTCCTTCTCAAAAGAAAACTTATAACATGATTGCCAAGGCTATTTCTAACCTTCCTTCTAACTGCTTCGTTGATTCTCATAGATTCCTTCAGTGTAAATGGCCTGATGGAGTTGTTCTATCCAAAATCAAAGCTAAAAATATTTATAAGGTTATTGGGTATAACAATTCCATCATCGGCCATGTTAACTCGGTCTGGTACGCCTCCCTTGATATTAAAACTTGTAGTAAACTCTTTAATAAACTATGGAACGACACCATATAACCTAAAATAAAATGCTTTAAATGGCTGGTCACTCTGGACAGACTGTCGATTAGAAGAGACAAGCACATAAGTGAACTCTGTTGCTTATGCAAGCTCCCTGAAACTGGTAGACACATTCTTTTTTACTGTATTTTTGCTAGAAAAGTGTGGAATATGTTTGGTATTTTCTATCCTATTAATGTGCATATTCTAGACATTATCACTGGTAATATCAATGGCATTAAAAAGGACACCAATCTTTTTTAGAATATTCTTTCTTCTAATATTCTCTGGTTGATCTGGAAGTGTAGGAATGAGGAAAGGTACCAGGACACCCCAGGCTTCTTACTGAGTCATTTCTTAGACTCACTTATTTTAAAAAATTTGTGCAGGTCTATACTACGATGATGATGGACAAGGAAAAGCTGAAAAGATTCCTTAAAAATGGACATGCTACCTTTTTTGTCTACGAGCTGAAGCATGGATATGAATGGAAAAGAAATATGAAGGACTACAAAATTTTTGAGAAAGCCTGCGTTACTCTCAATAAGGAAATCAGGAAGAACCTCAAGTCTAAGAAAGATCATAACCTCGTGCTCACTCAGATTCAGGAACTGAAGAACATGGCTTGGATGGAGGGGCCTCTGGGATGGATGGCGTGGGTAGATACCCACAGTGACATTCTTCACTAGTCCCTCTCTTGGGCCTCTTGTCTCTTTTCATGCTCTCTTATTGTATATAAGACTCTTAATACTATCCGTAGTTACCTTGTTTTGTGGGATTTTTTGCCTCATCCTTGGAGGGTTGTCTTTGATGTAACTTAATTGGATCCTTTCGGTCTTTTTTGATCAAACTATATCTAATACAAAAAATCTTAAATAAAATATATTTTTTCTTTCAATCTTATTAATTTGAATTACAAGTCAAATTTTAAAATTATAAAATCTAGATTCAAATCACATTTTTAAAATCATTTTTTAAATATTTATTTTTAAGTTACTTTGGTCAATTTCAATTGAGAAGTTAAAATAAAATTGTTTATAATATATTTATGTTCCTTACAAATTTTTAAGTAAAATTTATTTTTTCTTACAATCTTATTAATTTGAATTACAAGACAACTTTTGAAATTAGCAAATCTAGATTCAAATTACTAAAAACAAATTCAATTTTGAGTTTTATATTATAATTTTATTGAAGTTTTTAAATCATAATAGTTTTTACAAACTATTTTTAATAAACTCTTTGATCCTAATTATGTTAGAAAAAGGTAGAAAAAAAATGAAAAGAATTTTTAAAATTTAAGATATTTATTACAATGTGAAAATTTAAAATCCTTTAGGCTTGTATAATCTATTATTAAATATTTTTAATGAAGTACTTAAATATATAAAATTGTTATTTATTACAATAAGTTAATTTTTTTATTATTTGAATTATTTGTAAGTGAATTTTTGAACAATAAGTTGTGGTAAGTGGAAGCATCATTTGATTCTTATGTTAGAGATAGAGTCCAACCTATCCCAAATGATATCTTAACCCTATTACACAAGTTAAAATATGTTCTTACTTCAATTGATAAAAATAGAGTTGAAAGTATACTAATCCTACAGAAGTAAAAGAAAAAGAAAATTGATTTAAAAGCAAATCTTTACAATTTAAAAATAGAAATCTACCAAAACTATTAAATAAATAAACACTATTTTTAACTATATTTTCATCTTAATGATTATTTTCCACATTACTATATCAATCTTTCTTCAAATCTAAAAGCTATATCACTAGCAAAGATATACCCTATATATCTTTATTAAACGCCTCGATACATCTCGGCGCATGTAAGACCCTATATACATCTTTATATATAGGGTATATATTTGCTAGTAGCAGTCGCGGTGCATGTAAGACCTTGAAAAAATTAATATATAATTATATAGCATGTTTTTATTAAATAGAATTTAATTTAAATAGGGTTTACATCATGGTTTGGGCCAAGGTGAGTGTTTAGATTATGCTAAAAATAGGGTTTAAGATTACGATTACGGTTCTTAGGTATACGTCATGGTTAGGTTGAGGATTTGTGGTATGGTTAACGCAAGACTTCAAATTATCATTGGGAGGTTTGAAGTATGATTAGGATTAGGGTTAGAATTATTGATAGACTTAGGATTAGGGTTAGACTTTGGATTATGCTTAGGGTTAAGGTTGGGATTAATGTTACAATTAATGTTTAGAATTAGACATAGGATTATTGTTAAGGCTAGGGTTTATGATTATCATTAGGATTTTGGTAAGGGGTAGGGTTTACATCATAGTTATGGTTAGGATTATGGTTATGGTTCTAGTTATGGCTAGGGTTTAGATTATGGTTAGGGAACTTGGTTCTAGGTTATGTTTTAGATTATGGTTATGGTTTCATATTGTTTAGGATAAGGGTTTGGCTTATAAATAGGTTTCGAGATAGAATTATGGTTAGAATTACGGTTCAAGACAAAGATTATGGTTAAAAGTAGGGTTTATATCATGGTTAGGGCTAGAGTGGGTATTCAAGTTAGACATAGGGTTAGGGTTTAGGTTTAGAATTGGGTTACAATTAGGGTTCTAGGGTACACATCATTGTCAGGGTTAGGGTTTGGGGTATGGTTAGTAAAAGGCTTAGAATTATCATTATATTTAGGGTTTAGGATATAAGTACAATTAGGGTTAGAGTTTAAATTAGGGCTTGGTTAGGGTTTAGGGTTAATGTTATAGTTTAAATTATGCTTGGGGTTAGGGCTAGGTTTAGGTTTTGGATTAGTGATTTTGTTTTTGATTGCAGGAAAAATAGGTTTTAAATGGGGACCCGAAACCCCCTACAAGCTAGAAACATAGATAAAACTTTGAGGCACCCCAAAAAGAGACAGGACTGGAAGCCAAACCGTAGAAAAGCTGACAACAACAAAAAATAGGAAAAAAACTAGCAGCCAAAAAAACCACAAAAAAAAGACCAACCACCAAACCCAGAATCAAGAGCACTATACCAACTCCTTACAAGCCTCAGTAGCTTCCTGCTTAGCTTCAGATATCTTCTTCATCGCTGCATTGAACTCAGAGAGTTCCTGGATTCTGTCGTGAATTTTCTTCTTTCGAGCAGATATGGTGCGTTTTCTGGGACCTTCATTGTCCAGGTTGTCAGTAATGTCCTCTGGTTTGTTACCTGGTGACCCAATATCCAGCTCAGCTTTAATGGTCGGGAAACAATCCATGGTCGAGCCCATAAAGTTGTTGTAATCATGCATATGTTTTTCATGGTATGCTCCAGGGTATCAATTCTGGCTTGTAACTGCAGGACATTACTGTCATCATTATTAGTTATCTTGTCCTCCTTGGTGTTAGGGTCAGAATCCATCTGATTCTGTAGAGTATCCACCTTAGCATCAATAGCACGATACTTAAGGTGTAGGTTCTTGATTTCTTGGAACACCCATTTCATTAACCGAAAGGAGTACATAGAGGCAGCTTTGGCTGTTTGGAGAACCCCAAAAGGAGGGTCAATCTTATCATCCATGTCATCCTTTAGTAGTTGAACATTTCTTTCCTGTAGATCCACAATCTTGATAAAAGGAATGTTTCGAGAATTACCAGGGACATTATCTGTCTCCTTCACAGGTGAGGTCGGCTCCTTGATAGGGGAAATGTTCTCCACCTCTGTAGCTTCCTTCTGAGTATCTTGATCACAACCCATGACCACTTCAAGCTTCGGCGATATCAGAACATCATGGTCTTCAGAACTATCATACTCAACCAGAATAGGCACCTTCTGACCTTCCTCATCCTCCTTCTTATCCTCTCTGTTTTTCCTACAATCCAAATCTTTTTCTTTGTCCATACAACCCGTCATTTTCTCATCCATGATATCGTTCTCCTCCGAGACAGAGTTCGACACCAAGGAAGCAGAGTAACTATCTTCCTCTCTAGAATCAGCCATATTGTCATAGCCTTCCACACTATTAGCAGAGCTATCCGTATCCATGGTAGTCTCCTTCTCCTTAATTTTTTTTCCTGTAGAACTCTTGCTTTTCTCATTTCCATCCCTAATTCTTTTTTTGCCCGACCCAGACTTGGACGGGGTAAGGGAAGGGCTATCCCTAGCCCTCTTCTTCATGTGTTCTACAATTAAGAGGATCAACCCTTCATGAAGAATGGGTTTCTTCTCCTTCTTCTTATACTGGACTATGCTAGAGCGAAGAGATTGTAAAATAAAGAAAGGTAGAGAGACCCTAATTTTATGCTAAAAATGACATAGCAGAACAAAGTGGTAAGAGTGGGCTCTTTTGAACCTACTATCCAATGTAACGTACTCCATGATCGCCACCATAACTGAAGCCCAAATGTCTTTGAACGAACCCACATCATAGCAACCCCCAGACTCTTTAACAAGACTTTTTTTCTCCTCCTTACTATTTGGAAAATGTTGAATAGCTTTGCAAGAAACCTAGCTATCCCGGAAGAACTTAATTCCCTTCATGCTGAGCCCAGAGATCTCAGCTATGAAATCCTCCATGATTTTAACAGTAATTCCCGCTATGGTCACCTCCCCATTTTTCCATGAGTCCAAAAATAATTTAGTAGCACTGTCTTTTGCCCCATGCAATCTTCCATATAAGTAGTCAGACCACCCTTCTCAAGGATTTCCCAGGCCTCCGGAATTTTTTTCCATTTAACACAGTCCTTCGGCTCTTTGTGGTTAACCCCTCCTCCCATGATCACACAGTTCTCAGAAAAGAAAGTAAACACAGAGAGGAAACAGTAATTCTGAAAATTGGAAACTTTGAAATTAACAAGGGTTAGCTCGTGGCTATACTTAGTGTTCTTGGGAAAGACACCACTTTTCGTAATCATTTCCCTCTGATTTTTTAAGATGTGTCTAATCATCATAGTTTCTCAAGGTGCGCCCAATCTACCCTCATGCTTCGGGATCTGTCATAGGCCAACTTGGCTTTAATATCAACGGTCAGATTGAAATAATCGTGCCAAATCATGATATCACTGGCATTAACCGCAAAGTTGGCCAACTCGTCAGCAGTACCATTCACCTCCCTATAGGCGTGAGAAATAATAACTTGATTAAAGGAATTAATTATGATTCTAGCCTCCTCGATGATATCCTTGATTGTCCATGATGGCTTTGTCTTGTCACTAATACATTTTAAGATATTAAGTGAATCTCCCTCAATCCACACCTTCTGTGCCATGTGTTTTTTGACAAGTTTTAGGGATTGGTGATTTTGTTAGGTTTAGGGTCATTCTTAGTTTAGAAAAATAGTTAGGGTTTTTCTTAGGGTTAGAATTAGGCTTATGCTTAGGGTTCAAGGTTATTGTTTGGATTAGGGTATGGTTAGAGTTTGGCATATACATCATAGTTAGGGTTAGGGTTTAGGGTATGGTTAAGGCAAGGGTTTGAATTATTATTTGGGTTAGGATTTACATTAGAGGTATGATTAGGATTAGGTTTAGAATTGTGCTTATGCTTAATATTAGGGTGAGGGTTTTGATTAAGATTTAGATTAGGGTTAGGTTAGGGTTAAGGATAGGTTTAGGAATAAGATGTGGTTATAGTTAGGGCTTAAGGTTAAGATAATTTTTCAATTATGGTTAGGGTTAGAATGAGGGTTTAAGGTTAGGATTTAGGTTAGGCTTAGGGTTAGAGTTTAGGATTTAAGGTTAGGATTAAGGTTAGAGTTAGGATTTATATTGTGGATAGTATTATGGTTAGGTTAGTGTTTTGGCTATGGCTAGGGTTTAGGGTTAAGATTAGGGTTAGGTTTATGATTATTATTAGGGTAAGGGCTTGCATCATCACTAGTATCATGGTTTAGGCTGGTGTTTAGATTAGGCTTTGGATTAGGGCTTAGGGCTTAGGATTATGATTATCATCAGGGTTAGGGTTTACATCATGGTTGGTATTATAGTTTCAGTTAGTGTTTTGATTGGGGTTAGGCTTATGATAAAGGTTTAGGTTCATGTCATTCTTAGGGTTGTATTTAGGGTTTAAGTTATAATTAGGGTTTAGATTTTAGGATTAGGATTACAGTTTAGCATTTAGAATTAGGGTGATGATTAGGTTTTAACATTCAAGATTAGGGTTTACAATTTAGGACTATGGTTTATCTTAAGTTTTAGGATTTAGGGTTTACCATTTAGGATTAGGATTTAGCATTTAGGATTTATTAGGATTAAGGTTAGGGTATGTGTTTACATCATAATTAGTATTATAGTTAGGGTTTGTGTTAAGGTTAGGGTTAGGGTTAGGGTTAGTATTAAGGTTTAGCATATAGCCTTATGGTTTGGGTTATGACTATGGTTAGGATTAGAGTTTAGAGATAGGAATATAGGTAGTGTTAGGGCTTAGGTTTCTAGTTTACATAAAGGTTAATATTGGGATTTGGGTTATAGTTGGGTTTACAATTAGGATTAAGGATACGGTTTAGGTTTAGGGTTATGATTAGAGTTATGGTTAGGATTAGGATTAGGGTTAGGGTTTGGATTAGGTTTAGGATTAGGGTAATAGTTATACTTAGGATTATGGTTAGGATTGGGATTAAGGTTGGAGTTAGGGTTTACATAATGGTTAGGTCTAGGGTTTGATGTATGGATGAGGAGAAGGTTAGGATTAGAGCTAGGATTAAGAATATGGTTAGGCTTATGGCTTAAAATTATAATTTAGAGTTTATGCCATGGTTAGGGTTAGGGTTAGGGTTAGGGTTAGGGTTAGGGTTAGGGTTTGAGTCAGGGTTAGGGTTATGATTAGGGTTAAGATCATGATTAGGAAGAGTTATAATTATGGCAAGGATTAGGGTTTAGGATTATGCTTAGAATTATATTTAGGTTTAGGGTCTTCAACATGGTTCTAGGGTCAAGGCTACGATTAGGGTTAGGATATAAGGTTAAGGATGGGATATAATTAGGGTTTAGTATTATGGTTAAGTTTTTTTAGGATTAAGGTTTAGGGATTGAGGTTCATGGTAGGGTTAGGGTTTGGATTAGGGTTATGGTTAGGGTCAGGGTTAGAATAATAATTAAGGTTAGAATAATGGTTATAGTTAGTATTTACATAATAGTTGGGTCTAGGTTTTACATATGGCTAAGAAGAGGGTTAAGATTATGGTTAAGGTTATGGTCTTGGTCTACGATTATGATCTATATTTTTGTTAAGGTTCTAGGGTTTATACCATGGTTAGGGTTAGGATTAGGATTAGGGTTTAGATTATGGTTAAGATTAAGATTTTTATCATGGTTAGGATTAAGGTTAGGATTAGGGTTTACCTATAGTTATCATTATTGATAGAATCATGTTTAGGGTTTTGGAGTAGGATTAAAGTTAGGATTGGGATTATGGTTAGGAATAGGGTTTAGGACTATAGTGAACAATTACGTTATATTAGCTAGTTTTAGGTTGATAGTTAGGTTTAGGGTTTGGGTTATGGCAAAGTTTAAGGCTAGGATAATGGTTAGAGTTTAGGATTATTATTATGGTTAGGATTTATATCATGAATATTCTCAAGGTTAGGGTTAGGGTTAGGATTATAGTTAGGGTTAGAGTTATGGTTTAGATTATAGTTAATGTTAAAATTTACATCATGAATATGGCTAGGGTTGGAGTTAAGATTAGTTTTTAGGATTGGGTTTAGGGTTAGGATTAGTATTTTGGTTAGAATAAGGGTTTATGATTATGTTTAGGGTTATTATTTATACAATGATTAGAGTTAGGGTTATGATTAAGATTATGGTCAGGGTTAGGGTTATGAATATGGTTATGGTTAAGCGTATATCATAGTTAGGGATAATGATAGTGTTAGTGTTAAGTTTATAGATAGGTTCAAGGTTAGGGTAAGGATTATGATCAAGGGTATATCATAGTTAGGGTAAAGATTAGGTTTTGAGGCATCATGATGGTTAGTGCTAGAGTCTAGGGTTTACGTTAAAATTATGATGGGTTATATTGGCTTACATCATCATTAGGGTTAAGTTTTTAAGGTTTAATATATTAATAATACATAATTGAATTATTTTTGTATTTGGTAATCAAATTTGGGAAAGTAGGTTATGATTATAATCAAAGTTAAGGATAGGGTTATTAGGGTTAGAGTTCAAATTAAGGTTAGGGTTAGGGCTAAGTTAAGTGGTAGAAATTAGGCTAGGGATAGGTTTAAGGATTGAGACTAAAATAAGGATAGGGTTATGGTTTGAGATAAAAATTGAGTTAAGGAACTAAGGGTCAAAGATAGAATTACAAATTGATTTAAGCTTTATCGAAGAACCCTAACCTAAATTCAAATCCTAATATTATTGGAAGCTAACTAAGCACTTATTACATCCTAATTCTAGGCCTACTTTTGATTCAATCCCCAACCCTTATTAAATCTCTATTCTAATCATAAAATTAATTAAATAACTTAAGTGTATCTAATTAAACATTGATTAAGCTCTAAAAATAATTAAAATATAAATTTAACCTTAATTAATATTTTATCTTGATCCAAATTAAACCGTAATTGAACTGAAACCATAATTTCAACCTTAAAGTATTGTCAAATAGTAATTTGAAATTTCTATTTTTTTATTATACTTACTTATATAAAATATATAATTAATAAATTTAAATTGATTTTGAACTTTTTTGTGTAGGTTAGAAGATATAGTATCTTTTTAGTTGTAAAATTGAAAAAGAAAATAGAAATCATTCTACCTATCTAAGAAAAATTACCATTCTATTTTTTTCCTTTTCCATCCAAATCAATCCAAATTCTAAATTAAAATAGATTCTATTTAATAAAAATTAGTTTTAGAATAAATTTAAAACTACAAATCTAATATTAATATAACATTTCTATTTTTCTTTTGTAGATCTATAAGGCCCCATTTGGTTGAGGGGTGGAATTGGATTTTGATGCCCAAAATCAGGTTTTGGGTTCAAATCCGCCATTTGGTTTGCCAAAACGCAATTCTGATTTTAGATTGAAAATCTGATTTTGGCTAAAAAAATGAGCGTCACCATCTTCCCAACCAATAGATGGAATTAGATTTCTAATGCTGGTTTTATGTTTTTTTGAACCTTATTTTATAATTTTGACAACGGAAAAATCTCCACTCCCCGGCCGCCCCTCAACGCAGATTGCCTCAATAAACTACTCTTAGACATGAAATTATTTCAAGTGAAAGCGTTGAAGAAGATCAGATCTTTGGTCAGTGAGAATGACAGCAACAGGTGCTTAATCGCTTCCTCAGTGGCACCCACTACCCTAATCTCTATCATTCTAAGCTATTCCCCTGAAAGTGATGAAGAGAATTTATGCTATGATGCTGCAGTCGCCTGTGAGGAAGCCTTGGGAATTTTTTCCTCTCTTCCTTTGTTGGACGAGATGCTTGATTCGATCACCACAGGAAATTGCCTTGCGTCCCTAGCCTCAATTCTTAAGAGAGGCACCTCCAATGCAAGGTTTTATTCGGCCATGTTGTTACGTTCAGTGTCAAAGAAAGGCCTGGAACACCTTGTTATGAATGCCAACGGTGAGTTAATCGAAGGACTGCTAGATTTGTTGATGGAGGAGGTGTTCCACCAGGCAACCGCAGCCTCCCTTGAAATGCTCAGTGCAATTGTCTCCAACAGCCGACGCAGAAAAAAATGAAAGCGATCAAGGCAGGGGCAGCCTCCATCTTGATTGAATCACTTCTCGGTCAGACTAACGAGAAGAAGAGTAGCTGCGGGAGGATATTATGTCTTCTTGATGTGTTGTGCAGGTGCGCAGAAGGAAGGGATTTTGCGGCCGACCATGCAATGGGCATCCCCGCAGTCTCTAAGAAAATATTGAGAGTCTCCGACTTGTCAACAGAAAAAGTCGTTCGGGTTCTATGGTTTATAATTTTTGTGTTACCACCAAGCTCCTTCCTTTTTGGCTCTTCGTTTCCATCCACCACTATATCATTCTTTCACTATCTACTTTGTAACCAAACACAAAAGATGGATTGACTCATTCATCTTACGGGTCAACCAAACAGTCCAAACTATATTTGGAAGATGCAAAACCAGAATTTCAAAACCCTATTTTGAGATAATCAAGTTTTGAGTCCAATTCCAATTCCCCAACCAAACAAGGCCTAAACCATATTTCTATTATATCTTTAATTTTGCATGCAAATTATTTGAAAATTTAAAATAAAGCTAAATTATATTTTTTAATTTATTTAAAAATGAAATATGGATAATTTGAAAACAAATTTAAAACTAAAATCTATGTATTAATGAATTCTTTCGATATTTTCTAGATTATTAAAAAAATCTTTCTATATTCAATATTTTAAAAAAATCTATATTTAAACTAACTTCTATTTTTTTAAAAATTAAAACCACAATCTAGATTTGATTTTAATAGAAACTTTCTATTTTTTTTATTTTATATATTTAAGAAACATTTCTAATCTATTTTCTCATACAAATTATTTTAAATTTGATAATTAAACTAAATTATATTTTTAAATATAACAAAAATTAATACTAGAATAAATAATTTAATTAGATTTTCAATTGTCAAATAGAAAAATAGAAACATTAATGATTTTTTGATTAGATATGGATTTATAAGAAATTCTTAGACTATTAACTATCAATTAATATAGCAATATTAATTAAATGTTAAAGCTTTGCCAACATTCTCTCTGCTTGTATAATGTTAAATTCTTTACAAAAGTTTTTCTGCCCCAAATTCTTCTGCACCTGGCCAAATAATTCCCACCTTCTCAACACTTTGCACACTTCAAGCCCTATCCTCTCCCTCTCTCCAACATCAACAAATTGCCAATCCTAATTTTTTACTTCTTCCTCTAAATAGATAGATTGTTCGGCATCCAACTGATATTTGATGTATTGAATAACCTTTGATAACATTGCGTTGGAAACATTATGCACAGGCATAATGATGTCCATGTCAACCCATACTTTTTGAATTTTGTTGGCTATGTAAAATTGTGGTGGTATGTATAGGAAAAAAAATTCGTTAAACAGAGCTCATTCAACAAATTTTATTGCTAAAATATTGATTAATGACCCAAACAAGCAATTAAAGACATTCACATCTAATTTATATATTGTTTTCAATAAATAAATGATCATATTTTTTGTACAGTACCAAATAAATATGCAGTCTAAAATGGTCCAACACCATGCACTGGAATATTTAGGGTGGCATGAATTATAGGCCCCAATTACTTAGTTTCCAAATACTATCAATAATTTTTTAGATTAGAATCAATCAAATATGGAGGGCTTCTGCTAAGAATAGGAGAAATACCAGGAATCCCTATTTTGCATGCAAATCGGCTGAAAAATGGAAATAATATTAAAATTACTTAATTATTAAAACATGTAATATTTGCTTTGGAATCGGCACTTGAACAAATAAGCTTGACTCTACCAAGTCATAAAATCTAAACATTCACCTTGTTATTCTAGCTAATATGTATTTATGTATAGAACAGAATACATCTTTGTGTAATTTAAAAATCTTTAAATTAAATGTATCGTATACAATTGACACGGATGTGGAAAAGCATATCCATTTTCAAACCAAGGGGGCAAATTGTCAAATAATATAAGGTATCGTTATTTTATAAGAAAATGAATGAATTACCATTGTTAGCATCTGAAAACTCCTACATAAATATTGTGTGGAAAGGCTTTTCCAAAGAAGTTTCATAACATTTACAAAGACAAATTCCTCCTGTCTATTCAATGAGATTATACATGATGTCATGTGTATCAGACAATAAATGAAAGAGATTTATGATTAAAAGGAATTTGCTCAATCCATTCAAAAGAGCTTGTAAAACATCAAGGTTTGATACTATAAAATCGGTAATGTGATTGCTTGTACAATTGCCACTACCAAAAAAGAAAGAGAAGTATATCTACAACATTAAAATTAGAGGAGGTAATGTGTCTCGGTTGGGGGCATTCACTTCTAGCTCAATGAGGAGGTCATCGCAGAGGCTACGGGGCTCTCTATGGTGGGGAGAAAGTACAAAAAGACCAGTCAGACTGCCGACCCTACTAGCCTAAAACAATTTTTCAAAGATGGTGAGCTGCTGATTAGGAAACAGGGGGTTTCAACAGAGAAGAGTTGTCGGACTTCTGGCCAAAAATTTGTCTCGTTATCATGAAGTATTTCACGCTTGAAAGTAAGTTTACGGTGTTTTACAAATACCACTTACCTTTCCTGAATCATATTAGGAACAAAGATTTAATTTTCATATCATTTTATCTTCTGCACTCTATAGAAAGTAATGTCCTTGATATCAAAAGCAACCCTGATAGGGCTATCCTCCACCAAGGCCTCCTCCTCTATCTTTTTCAGTTTCACAAAGCCATATGCCCGGCACCCCAACCCCCTCTGATTATTCAAATGATGCCCCGGGAGAAGCCCCCAAAAAAAGCTGAAAAGACCACCAATTCCTCCTCCCAGTCCATACGTATCACCCAAGGGCCTGTGATAATGGAGAATAAAACCCATAAAAAAAGTATTAAGATTCCCACCTATAAGAAGGAAGGCCAGGAGGAATCGTATGTTTCTGATTCGGTGGATTACAATGAAGGGAAAGGGGTTGACAGCACACCTGAGATAGATTACAAGCCCAAAAATAGAAAATGATGGAAACCCAGGTCAATTTAGAGGTGGACCTAAGTGGTTCAGGCTGAAGGAGGTTTAATAGAATAGCCAAGGAACAGTGAAAAATTAAGATGTTGGAAATGGCCTCCAAAGAGCTCTCCCTGACAGAAAATATCTCCCACTCCACCAACTCTGGAAATGGTTCCTCGGAAGGCTATATGAGCCCGACTGGTAATATTCCCCTTCCCAACCTCCAGAGAGCCACGGTAACCCCCAAGAACCCCACCCCACCCCAGAGCCCCCACCATGATACCCAGGATAAACCCCACTCCTCTGACATGGAGGAAAAATGCAATTTCACAGGCACCCTTAAAAGAAAGTTTGTGAATATTGACAAAGAAATTGTTGAGATTAAGAAGAATATGCAGGACCTGATGAACCATTGCATGAGAACCAACAAATTTTCCCTGAAGGTCATGCATGCCTTGGCGATGACCCTCTGTAATGTGCAGGAAAAGCTAGCGGGTGGCAAATTGGAAGCAGACGAGGATAACAAGGATCTGTTACTATTTCTTCAGGAGGAGTGGGCGAGAACCCTGCTGTCTAAACAGCTGGGAGGGAAGAACTAACTCTTTTGTCTATGGTTCGGGTAATTTTGGCTGGGCTTGACCCTCGGTTCCCCTGTTCTGCAATTAGGGTTAATTTTAATTTTGTTATTGTGGTTTGGTTGAGCCCTGCAAGGCTTATTGACAATACTTTTTATGCTACTGATGATAGCAATTACTCTGGTTTAATCCCTTAGAGTAGAACTGTCACTATTGTTTTTGATAGAGGCGGAACTAGAATTGTTGTTTGTGATATTCTGCTAAAATGTTTTTTAGCTTAGACTAGTTCCATTACTATGTTGTTAATGTGCTACTAGTCCTCTGTTCCACGGGCCAGCACCCTCTTTCTGCTTTTTCTATCAAAAACATTAAAATTAGAGGGAATGTGTGATGCAAATAGGGATTGAAAATAATGAATTGGTGCAACCACATAGGCACAACAACAAATGAGAGAATGCAGTACGTTGAGCGAATAAATGAAAGACAAGAAAAACATGTCATTGATGATCCAAGTAATAGGAAATGAGTTTCCTACCAGAAATATCACTCTGGTTCATGTCCATGCTCTTTCAAGATTGTGTTACTAGTGGTGTTGTTGATTGATAAGGAATGCAAAAGAGTTTTCGGCTTCAACTTTTTCTTTTTGGTGAAAATTTCTTTTAAATACAGCAGGGGACTCTTCAATTTTTGTTGTTACATTTTTAAGAATAGGATAATTCACGCCAATCTTTTTGCATGCAAATTGGATGGAAAACTGGAAACAATATGAAGCAAAATTTAAAATAAGGTTTGAGAATGATTGAGGCGGAAAACATTTCTTCCTGTCGTTCATATTTATTTGAAATCAACCCCGGTGTTTGGAATGGTTGACACGGATCGTTTCATATATGTACCATCACCTCTTTATACATGCAATATACAATGTATTAATTGCCTCATCTTGTGTTTGCATGCAATGAAATTAAGTAAATATTACTACTGTAACGTCTTCGTTTTGTGTGGCACTGAGGAATTTGAAAGGGTTTACGTTGTTGTGTTTGTTGTGTTTGGTGTTGAGGAATTTGAAAAGGTTTTTTTTTCTTACACCATTACTTTCGATGACCTCCCATAGGGATGAATTCCAGTCTAGGGTTACGCCTCTCAGCCTGAAAATACATCTAAAATCATTTTTTAATATAAAAATTAATCCAAATCTACACAAAGAAGCTTAATTATACAGTGGGCATAATTATACATTATCATTATCATTGTAATAAAATTCTTCCTATTCAGAACGGTCAAAGAACAAGTTGAATAAGCACTTACAGCTTTGACCACGTCAAACGTGGTCAGACGTACATGTGATATGTAAATTATGCAAAACCTTTTAATCATTTAATTTATGTGACTAAAAAAATACCATGTTGTGATCTAGTCGGCCTATACATCCAAATCATTTAAAGCTTCTCCTTTTCCATCCACCTTCTGGGCACTTCTTTTCCCATATAAATATAAATCTTTGCCCCAATAAATCTTTATGCTATTATGGGCAATATAATTAGATAGTATGTTACAATTGTGCCAATTGAATGTTAAAAGTTATGGTTGTTGTTATATTTAAATTTGATGATGGTATAAGTATATTTAATGTTATTTTATAAATATAATTAAATTGATATGGTATGAAGTGAAAGAAGTGTGTTTAAATAGATTATCAAAAAACTAAAAAATTATCTTATATATATACTTAGTTTATAAAATAAATTTTATTATAATATTTGAAAAGTTATTTTAAATTATTACAAAAAATTTGATTAATAAATAAAATAAAACATTAAATTTATATCTTAATGGTCATCAATTTCTGAAAAACTATAAAACTTATACTATTTAATAATAATTAGGAAGAAAATTCAAAATTTAAAATTTAAAATAATAATACTTAAAATACAAAAAAATTATGAGTAATTAAAATATAATTATTAACTTTATTTCTAATATGTCAATATCTATTGAATGTTTGTTTACCACTTTGTTATTAATTACGTCATTTGTGTTTTATTTCTACTATGCGTAGCCTATAGTTTGCGATCTAACTGTAGAAATTTGTGGAAAGGAGATAGGCGACAATGCAAAGAATCTTTTCCGTCCATGATGTGCCTTGAAATTTCTGTCAAATAAAAAATATTCAATTCGTTGTGTGGAAGAGAGTTTAAGGGGTGAGTGGAATGAGAAGCGACCTTTCTGCTGCTTTGGTCTGGCATAACTCATTCAATTCATTGACAACATAACAAGTTGAAATTCCACACTCAAACAGAGAGAAAAATATCGTAGGCGTGGTTGTGCAAAATTCTATCACATTGCATTATTTAAATTCAGCTACGTTATCATGTCTAAGTGTCTATGTCTTGTAAATATCACCTCAGCTCATGGTCACCTCTATTCTATCACTTATCTTGCAGTTATTGTTGTAAATTTGGTGTAAATGTGTATTTTGGAACACACTCTACACCGCCGCCCTCTTTTTCTGTAAATATAAAATAACACTCTCATAATTAAACTACTTACATCAAAACACTAGAAGGGAACTCACAATAGACAACAACAATTGGAAGTTAACAAATCTAAGGTACTCTTTTTCATTCTCTACCCTTCTTATGTCGTCCATATCTATTGCTAGCAATTACATGTATAAATGTATTGGAGGTAACTATTTCAGATGATTCCTACAAAAAAAAATTATTTGTAATAGACATTTCTGAATTTATTAAAAATATAACTCTGTAATAGTTGTTTAAGGAATAGGTCATCTAAGGTGCAACTTAGGGTTATCATAAATCTGAGTCACTTGTATATGCTTATATTCTTGTTTTGTTTTTAAAAACCTTTGTCTCACCGAAGATCAACCACAACAAAGTTCATTGAAACTGTAGGCAAAAATTCATATTTTTCTTAGATGGATATCCTCTACTCATGATCAATATGTGTTTACTTAATAGTCACATATTGTCATAGAAATAAAAATTAAACAAGGATATTCATTCATGGTGGTTTTCAGATCCTGTTGTAATAAGTTTTTCTGCTCTATAGACATATGGTCTGATTGACTCTGATGGTTCTATTAATGAAATATGCTAAATAATACATAAAAAATACAAGGTTTCATTAATTCTTTATTCTTTCTCTCTAACCTAATACATATGTCTACCTATAATTTCTTCCTCTCCAAACATCTAGGCACAAAAGAAAATTGTTCTTATATGTGGCACTGGGAAAAAAGTCCCGAAGCACATGGGGGCATCTGGGGCTTGGAAAGCCATATTAATGTATGTTAGGTGACAATCCTGAAAAGATGTTTACCATCATTGTAAGTGGGCAAAATAAGTAGTTTATTACCTTCTATACTGTTAAAAATAGAGGTCAAGTGCAACACAATTATTTACAAGGCAAGTTGTGTGAATATATTTACAACATAGTGGTTACTCAGTGCTAACAGAGTTAGTTCATAAATTACCCAAAATGTGACAACTGAGAACAAATTTTTTTTCATGAAAACTAAACTCATAACATCATAATCCATTCTCACATAATTGATCATACCCTTTATATTTACATGGAGGTTTCCCAATGCTTTTCGAAGCCACATTAGTTTGATAGATTGATTAAAAATTATAACTTACATTGGAATTTGGTACTTTATATTATACCATTGGAAAATACATAGATGTTAAATCATAAGTTGGTTCTATCTATAAGGAAACTTTATGGGGTATATTAAAAAAACTTCAGGTGTTAATGGATTATGAAAAATCATGGTAGTTTGACCATTGGGGTTTCACCTTGCTCTTACATACAAAATATAAAAGAATGTGAAAAAGTGTTATGCATTTCTCTTTCACTAATATTCCCTCTGTCTTGAGACAACAAAATAAAAAGTATAAAACACCACTTATGATCTATTTATACCAGATGCTTGTATAGAATGCATATTAGCTTGTACTATGTACAATCTACAGCTAGAATGTACTTTGTAGAACTCAATACCAGTTTTTGGAAAAATTTCAACCATTAGAAAGAAATACATGATGTTGTCTCTTGTTTCACTTTTGGTATACCCTAAAATTTTATTTTCATGAGACCATACTTCTTTGAGGCACTATTTTAAAAATAGCACATGCCTTGCCTTTGCCTCCATATTCTACACTCATGTCTACTATGACATTTTTTACAACAACATTTGATTAAAATCAATGCTTCGATGGATTGGATACCCTATTCCATATTCCCCATTCAATGGAATGACAACAAATATTCTCACAAGGGTTGTCGCATACGGCTATGCACCTACGTAAAGGGCGACTTTTAAAGGTCTAGATCTAGTAAAAACCACAAATGTATCCTTGACCTGGAAAAAACTCACTCGAACTACAATAAATCTTAGGGATAAAAGCACTTGGTTGCTGAAAATAAACAAATTAGGCCACGTTCATACACATGTGCCTTACAAATGAGCTTAGAAAACCTGAGAGTGTGCCAAATTACCCTTTTGTTTTGAACAACGTGTGAAAGAAAATCACTAGTTATTGCAAGATTGCGTGTTAGATTTAATAAGAACTAAGATAGTTTAAAGTTATTATTATTTTATTATGTTATATAAATTATGAGGAATATATCATAAAAATATTTGCATTCTACACATATTTAGGGTATCTGTTATATTTGAGTATCACATTGTGAGTATCTGCTGCCAACACACTAGTCAATTTATGTAGTCGATAATGGATGAGTATTTTAATCACATGAAGAAAATCCATTTCCATCACAGTAGTTCTAGATAGCATTACTAAAAAAAAATTTAGGTGCTCATGAGCCAGGGTTTGAGGCGATTCTATAAAACTACATGGTAACTTGCTTTGGGCCTTCACATTGAATGCAAGTCTATTTTTATATCTCAAAGCATGTATTTTTCTGACTGAATTTGTTGGATCTTCTAGAGAAATTTTGATAACTAAAAATGAATTAGGTTTTCTTTTATGCGAATCTTTCACTTTTCTTCCATCATTTTTGGTAGGTATTTTTCCTTTCCCATTTCTTTTAGTTTCGATGAAAATTAATGTAGAATTGAGAAGGATCTAAGAGATAAATTAAGAAGCACAATAACCAAACATGAGCCCAAAATACACCATCGAATAATGCATAGGAGAAGGGTACATATAGATGTGAGTGATTGGGTCGAATCAGAAGTCGACTCCAACACTCAATGAGTGGTGGTGAGTTCCCTCCCATGAACCTAGGATAAGGTGTCAAAATAGAATCGACACCTCTCTAGATGACTCCTAAATGATGACAACTTGTGTGAACAAGTGTCAAAAATGCATGGACAACTAAGTAGGCTTAAAAAATCCATGTATTTAATTAAAAATACTAACACCCCCCTTAAGCATATCTTGGGTGGACATGAAAGATATTAGTCCCGACAAGAATGCCTAATAAGGTATTCATTTACAATCCAAATAACTCAGAAGCAAGGAGAAAGGAGGAAACCCCAATGGGAACAAAACCTTCCTCCAAAAAGAGATAAGATGCAATGGCATGTACAAAATAAAAAGAGTGATAGATTGAGGAATTATTATAACCCCCAAGGAGTACTTCTACCTCAAATTACAATATGTTCTCCCCATAGGAGAGTGTAATAGGCTAGTTGCTAACAAATGATTCTGAGACACCTGTGTACAGACAACAAACTTCGTGCGACTTTATTAAATCCACGTGCAGTCATTCCAATTTTGTATTGCCCTGTCAAATACCTGTATGGTATAGAAGACCTCGTACAACCTCCTCAAACTCTCTTACAACCCTTTTACCTAGCTCGTACAGAAATCAATCCTTCCCCTTCATGCAATGTACAATGGTCAATTTGGTCAACTCTTTTCGTACGACGGTGTGGTTTTTTTATGATGATGTGTGTCATACGATGGATGAGCATTTCCCACATGGTGTGTATGAATGCACTGTGTAGGTTAAAGAAACTTTGGGGCGGGGGGTTATGTCACACAGCTTGGATGCACGAATCCAACTCGTAGTGTATGGTACCATGATATTGTGCAAAGATAAAATATATAAATACTTAGATCTTAACGTGAATATGTATCATGGCCAGAGTATAACACAGATCAATGGCACACAAAGTCACCCATGCAAGAGGAAATAATAATAGCACTTCATATTATATCAAATAGATCTTAAATACAACAATCTTAGACCAAGAAAAGAATAGGGTGAGGAGTAACTCTCACCAAAACTATGGATACCAAGTAGGGAGGATATATCACCTTCGAAATAGAAGACAACTGAATTCCAACAGGAATTCATACATAAAAGAAAATACCAAATTCGCATACCTACAACAATAACTAACCTGACCTTATATATGGTTGCGGGGAAACTTCCTTAAGGATTACAAAAAGTGTCGACATGGCCAAAATGATACTAACAATAAAATAAAAAGGGCCCGAGAGATAATTATTTTAATTTTGGCACCATACACACAAAAATTATTAAATTAAATTATTTAATAATATCGGGTACATTATGTATTTAAATACCCATGTGGTAGAAATTATTTTTTAGTAGGCATGTTTAAAAACTACATTTTCAAAATGCATGTTTCATGGCCATACCACACACGTGTATGATCACCATAGTTTGACCTAAAAATTTGAATTTTTGTGAATCCTTCTGGAGAAAAATACCTAAGACACCAAAGATTGATGAGAATATTTTTGGCATTTTTTATTGAATATTTTTTTAAAATAAATTTTTAATTGACTATAAAATATATTTTTGAAACCCTGGTGTACGACCACTATAATTTGATGAAAACTTCACATTTTTTCAAAATTATTTTTTTAATCTTCAAGGAAATTCTATGTAGATTGATGTCATATAAATTATTTTCAAAAAAAATGTAAAAACAAAAAAAGTTATTAAAGTTTTAGTGAACCTTACTATTGTAAGTTTAGGTACCACTTTTGATTAATAAATATTGTAAAATTTGTAACATTGATCATATCACTATGAATTTATATTTTTGAAATCTAGACAGTAAGAGCTCTATTGGGTTTTCATTTTGTCAAAAAATTTGATTAAGAAGACTCTCAAAAAATTACGGCAAGGCAGAAATCTGGTATTCTAATGCCTTAGCCATTATTTTGAAGGTCCAAGCATAGGCTTGGTCCCACCAAGCCTACCCCAAACCGAATCCAATGCAAAGGGTGGTCTTGTAAATTCAAATTTCAAAAAATAGAAAAATATTTAAAAACATGTACTTGTTTCTTAAATATAATAAATAGGCATGTAAAAATGAGTTTCTTAAATATAATTTTAAATTAAAAAAATTTTAAAAATGGGCACCCATTTTGAAAAAAAAGGGTACCCATTTTTTGAATTTTTGGATCAGGTGTCCGAGCCTAAAAAGGGTGCCCATTTTTTTTGAAACAGGTGTCCGTTTCTAGCAGCATTTTTCAAGTCCACAAGACTTCCGCCAAAGTGGGACCCAACCTCTTGCACTTACCCAGATTTAGACCAAGAGCTTGTAACCTCGCATGTATAAGGAATTTATTTAAAAGACTTTGAATGTAATTGACCATAACTGGGAAGGCTTTACAGCCTTATATGTATGAAGTTTGATGAAATAATATAAATTTTGTATTCCTTCTCTCCTTCTGTGTGTTTTAAAGCTTCTATGTTGTGTTCTGCAAGCTCGTTTGGTAGTTGGGAGGGCCCTTGGCCTTGGTTACTGACCCTATTTGCATCAAATACATCCTAATATATTGCTAGAATAACTGAGATGAGGGGTGAATCAGTTGGTTCTCAATTATCATATAGTCCCAAATTCTCCCAAATGTATATAAAAACAATTTCAAACATATAATTCAACTCAGTAAAATGTATATTGTAATCTTAAACTTTAGACATATACCGAGTAGCACTAAATCAATACTGTGATTACTGATTAATGTAAAAAAGTAATGGGTAAAGAAAAATAACAATCCACAACAATCATACACATTGACATGTAGATTTTTAACATGGAAACCCTGCTAAGGGAAAAACTTCCTGGGACCGGTAACCCAAAATATTTCACTCTTTTGAAGTGAGCTGGGTTAAGAGCCAACCTTGTTAAAGGTTACAATGCACACTTTTTAAATGTGACCTGGTTAGAGGATTTAAAACTAACAGTTCTCTCTTGACCAATCATTCACTATGGGGTCAACAAGAAAACACTCAACATTCATTAGAATGTCATAATAAAGACTTTCACGTCCTACTCGACTAAGAGATTTATTTGTAACAATGGTTAAACTAATACAGTAAAGATTTGATTCAAATACAACTCTGTTTGCATATTTTTAGATCTATGCTAAGTACATAATACCTCTCATCAATTTGTTCACTTCAGTTCATCTAATTCTTCATACTTTGTTCTTCTCAGTAATGCTCTTTCCTCTGTTGCTTGGTGGTGTCTTAACAAAATGCTTGGTTCTGTCTTTAACCAGTTTGATCATTCATGCATAAAATTTGCATGTATGCGCATTAGGTGTTAATTCATAACAAATCTCTTGTCTCTTATATAGACATCATATCTCATTTAATTTTCATCCTTTAGATTTTGTCGCTTAATCTCTATCGTTGATTTTTTCGCTTAGAACTTCCTCGGCAGTTGTGTTAAAAACACATTTCAATCTTCATCGTCCGATCTTCCTTGAATTTGTATAACCATTTGATCATCATAACAAACCTTATCATTTATCATGGAATCATCGATTGCCATCTCATCATTCTAGTCAGCCTCAGTTTTATTAAATTGCTCAGTCAATACCGTGATGTGTCAGTGATCCCTAGCTCAGTTATTATTGTGCTCAGTATACACTGTATTTACTTGGTGTTCCATGTTACTTGGTGTACACAAAAATCTTCAATTATCAACCACATAAACTTTGTTTGTTCCAGATCTTCAATCCATAATAGATTTTGTCACCATAATGATACTTAAATAAGTTGACATCAATGACAATACATTAACTCAATAAATGTCTATCATCATATTTGTAACTCGGTTGACTATCAACAAAATGACTTCAAACATACAATCAATTGTAGCTCATCAATCTCTCCCTTTGGCATTGATGGAAACACAATATGAAATATGCAATATAAAAATGCCATAGAATATCAAGCTTTCATTCTACAACGGCAAAATTTTGTTTTTCTCCCTAACTTGAATATATAAAATGTGGCAGCATTAAAAATCACCATGCAGACTCTCCCTACAAATTTGACTCTTTTGTTCTTGAATCTCTCTATATATAGATATGTCATTTCTCTCCCTTTCTCTTTTCTCCCTTTAATGGGTAGATATTCCATTGAATCTTCTCTCCCTTTGACAACAATACCAAAAAGAAAATATACAACTCTCCATTAGCCAAAAACAATATCTCTAGTTTTCAGTGCAGTAAAATAAGTACCTTGCAGTCTACTAATATGTCTCTATCAGTCCAGTTCAGATTTGCATCAACATGAATGATATTCTAATTTTATGTAGGTTGATCTGCAACCCCCTAGTCAACTTAGTGGCTGATAGACAAGGGACGAACCCCTAGTCTACCCCTCAAGTACTCAAATGTATCCTTTGGTAAGGGTTTAGTGAATATGTCTGCAAGTTGTTCTTTTGATTGTACATATTTTAGTATAACTTGTTTCTCTTGTACTTGTTCCATCAAGTAGTGATATTTGATAGATATATGCTTTGTTTTTGCATGCATCATAGGGTTCTTTGAAATATTTATTGCACTAGTATTATCACAATAAATTATCACTGGGTCAGTGATCTCTTCATTCATACCTTTCAAAAGATGTTTTATCCATGCAATGTTCGAACAGTTTGCAGCAGCAGCAACATATTCTGCTTCTGCAGTTGACTAAAATATGCATCCTTTCTTTTTACTTATCCAAGTAACTAGTCTTTCTCCTATAAATAATTCTCCACCAGTAGTACTCTTTCTATCATCAATGTTCCCAAACCAATCAACATCAGTGTAAATTTTCAGTTCAAACTTGCCTTTCCTTTTGTACCATAGTCCACAATCGTCAGTGTTCTTCAGTTATCTAAAAATTCTCTTTACAGCAGTCATATGTGATTTTCTTGGATTAGCAGAAAATCTTGCAACAATTCCAATTGTGTGTGCTATATCTGGTCTTGTGTGTCCAACATACATCAACTTTCCAAACATATATCTATACAAATTCGTATTTACCTTAGGTGTCTTATCTTCTTTTGCCAATTTGCATCATGTCACCATAGGTGTTCCGACTAGTTTTGGTTCTTCCATTATGAATGTCTTCAGTACTTCCTTGATGTATTTTGATTGAGTAATATAGATACCTTCATCTTGTTGTAAAATTTGCAAGCCAAGATAAAATTTGATCTCTCCAAACATTGACATTTCAAATTCTTTCCTCATTTTATCAGCAAATGATGTGCATAGGTTATCATTTCCTTCAAATATAATATCATCAACAAAAATTTCAGCAATAAGAATTGTATCATCATTTCCTCCTTTCAAATACAAATTGTTGTTATCACTTCTCTAATAAATCCAATGCTAATAATATAGGAATGTAGTCTTTCATACCATGCTCTCGGTGCTTGTTTCAATCCATATAAATCTTTGTGTTTAACTTACATACCATGTTTGTCTGATCAGGATCAAAAAATCCTTCAGTTTGTTCAATATATACTTCTTCTTCTAGTATTCCATTCAAAAATGTAGACTTAACATACATCTGATATACTTTGAATCCTTTTTATGCAACATATGCAAGCAATATTCTAACTCCTTCAAGTCTAGCAACGGGTGCAAAACTTTTTCTATAGTCAATACCTTATTCTTGTGCATACCCTTTGCATACTAATCTTTCTTTATTACTGGTTACATCTTCATTCTCATTCAATTTGTTTCTGAATATCCATTTGGTGCTAATGAAATTCTTATCACTCGGTCTTGGTACCAATGTCCATTTTTTGTTTTTATGTATCTGCTCAATTTCTTCATTCATGGCAATAATCCATTCTTCATTTTCAAGTGCATCTCTAACATTTTTAGGTTCAAATTCACAAATCAAACATGTGTTGTCTTTCAACTTACTTCGTGTCATTATGCCAGCTCTTTTATCTCCAATAATCTGATTTGGTGGATGGTGTCTTCTTACATATTTTTCAAGTATAGGTTCAATTCTTTGTTCTTCATTGTGTTCTTCAGTAGGTTCATTGTGTTCTTGTTCATGATCTTTAGTTGCAACAATTTCCTGATTCTCGGTATGTGCTTCATGTTTATCAATAACATTACCCTGTTGCACGGTAGCGTTAGGTATCTACCTGGGTAAAGTATCACATTCTTAAATTTAGACAAATCTATTGTAATCCTCTAGTTCTTTTGTGCTTTCCTCATCACTCTTTTCAGCAAAGTCATCAACTCTCACATTTGCACTTTCAATGATCTTGTTAGAGGTCTTGTTCAAACATTTATAAGCTTTACTCTTAGTAGAATATCCAAGAAATATTCCTTCATAACTTTTTGAATCAAATTTTCCATTTCTATCAACTTTCAAAATATAACGACTTCCAAATATTCTAAAATAGCTCACATTAGGTGTAAAACCATACCATATCCCATAAGGTGTCTTTTTTGTATCTTTCTTTATTTGTACTCGGTTTAGTGTGTATACAGCAATACTAACAACTTCTCTCCATTATGTTTGTGCAACATTATTTTCAATCATCAGTGTTCTAGCACAATCCACAATTATCTATTTCTCCTTTCAGCAATTCCATTATGCTATGGTGTCCTTGGTGCAGAAACTTGTCTCTTAATTCCCTACTCATTACAAAAGTTAGTGAAATCATTAGAAATAAATTCACCTCCTCTATCAGATCTCAAACACTTCATTTCTTTAACAGTTTCTTTTTCCACTTTATCTTTGTACCATTTAAACATCTTAAATGCTTCATATTTTTCTTTTAGGAACATGACAGTCATTATTCTAGAGTAGTCATCAACAAATAAAATAAAGTATATGTCCCCATAATAACTCTGTGTTCTCATTGGTCCACATAGGTCTATATGAACTATCTCCAAAATATTATTAGATGAAAAATTCTTGCTCTTAAAACTAGATTTTGACATTTTTCCCATCTGACAATTTTTTCATATTACATAATATGGTTTAGATAAGCTCGGTAAGCCTCTAACTTTATTTTCTTACTATTCTTAACCATGTTGTCAAAATTTACATGACAAAGCCTCTTATACCACAACCATACATCTTAATTCTTAGCCATCAAACAATTAGTTTCAGCAGTGTCAAGATATGATAGGTTGTCTTTTGATTGTTCACCAGTATCGATCAACTTTCTTGTTCCATCATAGATTCTAGCTTTTATGTTTTCAAATGCAACTCGGTGACCTATGTTATTCAACTGTAAAACACTCAACAGATTATAATTAATTCCTTTCACCCAATATGAATTCTTACATTTGATTTGATTTTTCAGCAATATAGTACCTTTTCCTTTCACTTGAAAAGGTGTATCATTTCCCATTCTAACAGATCCACCATCATAATGCTCAAGAAATTCAAATTTTCCTTTATCTTCAGTCATGTGATGTGTGCAGCCACTATCAATAACCCATATGTCATACTTAATAACTCTAGAGATAATTGTTGTTTCAACATACCTTTCATCTTCTTCTAAATCTTCTTTCAAAGCTACAAATAATGTCTCAATATCTTCATCAGTGTCAGAACTAGTATCATTATCTTTATCTTCGGCAATGTAATAAGCTTTCTTTCCTTTTTCTTTGTAATCTCGGTCATTTCTTATGTCATACTGTTAGTTTCTTCTGTATTCTCAATAATCTTTTCTGTCATTAGATATTTCATTTCTTTCATCATTCTTTTTGTTAGGGCATCGGGCAGCAAAGTGTCCAATCTCTTTACAATTAAAACATATCAAAGGTAGTTTACCCTTGTATCTTCCTTTGCCTTTGTGCAATCTTCTAACCATTAATGCTTCAAGTTCATCAAGTCCCTTTTCATCACTGTCACTGTCACTGTTATTTCTTATTATGTGTTTGCTACCAGATTTACTAATTTTCAGAGTAGACATAAATGCAGATTCCATAGTAGGTAAAACACTGCTGTAAAAATTGTTCAGCTCAAAAGAAATCAATCTACCAACAAGGCTATCAATAGTAATATTATTTCTAGATGTTTCTCCCATTTCATGTATTGTAGAGACTCTTATAGAATAAATAGGCAATAAAGTTCTAATAATCTTACTCACAATAGTGTCTTCATCAGTAGTTCCACCTGCTCCTCGAATAGCATTCACAACTTCCTTGAGTTGGGTATTGTACTGTGTTATGTTCTCTCCTTCTTTCATTCTCATGTCATCAAATTTTTGTCAGAGACTTTCAGCTTTAGCTCTTTGTACATTTGCATCTCCTCCATAAACTAGTGTAATCTTGTCCCACATCTGCTTGGTTGATGTACATGTCTTGATATAGTCAAATTTAGCATTAGTAAGTGAAGAAGCAATCTCCACCATTATAACGTTATGTTCATGTTTCTCTTTCATCTGATTAATAGTCAAAGGTCTAGTAGGTAGGATGAATTCATTATCCAGGTATATTGCAATGTCATCTCCAATCCCTTATAGCTATAGTCTCATTTCACTCTTCCATGTTGAGAAGTTTTCCTTGTTCAGCTTTAGTGTGTCTCTCTCATACATCTTGTGATCTTTAGATTAAGTCCTTCAAAACTTTCCTTCTAAGAATTGTATGCTTTGATACCAATTGTTAAAATAACTGAGAGGAGGGTGTGTGAATCATTTGGTTCTCAATTATGATACAGTCCCAAATTCTTCTAGATGTATATAACAACAATTTCAAACATATAATTCAACTCGGTGAAATGTATATTGTAATCTTAAATTTTAGTCATATACCGATGGTGCAGGAGCACCTAGGTAGGGCTAGAAAGGAACCTAGTTCTTCTATTTTTTTTTTTCTTGTAGTGGTCCTAGCCAAACCACTAGTGCAATAAGGGTACTAAACAAGTCCTAATGGGAAGTGTGTTAGTGTAGGATGCCTTAATAGGTCCTTTGTGACCTTAGGTGTAGGATCCACATTAGGTCAAATAGGGTGTTTTATGAATTTTGATGTCAAAATGGACAAGAAAGGGACTTGAGGTCCTATTTCATGGTTATAACACCTTAGATTGGCATTGGATTAAGTTTGGTGGACTTATGACCAAGTTTGGATAACAAATCCAAAAATATGTAAAAGTTGTCAATGTTGTCATTGACAACATTGGCAACATTTGTTGCATAATTGCAACTTTGAGAAATTGGTTTCATAACTTCCTAAAACCATTGATTTTGGGTCTTGGTCAACTACTTAAGGCCATTATCGACCTTTTGAAAGGGTTGGCTTATTTTCCAAATTGTGTGTACAGACTGAGTAATAGCAAGGACAATCACAGTTAGTGTTTTCCTGAGATTTGGTGTTTTAATGGATTGAATTGAATATTTTAACCCATGGAAGTGTTAGAGTAGGTGTTTTTAAGTTTTTTTGTGGTGTTGGATTTCAATTTTGTAAATAGTTTGTTAGTTTTGTAAAATTATTTTGTTTCCTCCCCAGTCACTGGTCTGAACCAGGCAACTGGTGAAGATGGGGTCATAGATCCTCTTCCCACTATGGAACCTGCATGGGCCTTTTGGATTAGGGAGCTCACTCCATTTACATATTTTACAGTGAAGGAGGGGCCCTGGAAAGCATGGGAGCTATTTTTAATATGATGCCCTAGGCGAGCCAGAGTTGCATGGCTAGGGATCATAAGTAGTTGCAAAGCTAATGGGAGGGATTGAAATCATTCATTGCTTCAATCAGTGATTATGGAGAGGTATTTTGGTGTGTGGAGGAGCCCCAACTCAAAGGAGAATTTTGGGAGAGAAGTTTAGTGTGCCAAGAACAAGTTCTTTTGTGCAAACAGACTAATTGCTTAGAAACCCTGATTTTTAGGCATGATTATATTAGGTACTATACGGTCACTTTTGGGAAATAATACCTAGAAAATATTTAGTGTCTTGATAAAGGGTATCTATATCCATTTCTATTTTTTTAACTTGTTAATTATTTTTACAAGTTATTGCAGAAAAAGAGCCTAATTGGCCTAATGCTTGTAGCTTTATTTTGGGTGAATTTGGCTTTGTTCTTGGAACTCATTTAGGGTTTTAGTGTAAAAGGAGTTTGTGGACATTGGATTGGATCCAATTAAAAATATAGGATACTACCTCTCCATATGGAAGAGTTTGGGATCCATTGGGATCAGTTTGTGAAGAAGGGAAAGAAGAGCACCATGGCTAGGTGTTGAAGCAGTTTGGTTTTTCTTGTTGGTGTGCTCAAGCTGAAAATGGGTGGGATCTTGATAGGGAAATCCTTGAAGGTTAGGGTTAGTAAATAACCCTACTTAGGCTAGATAAGAGGCCTATTGGAGACCCTAGTGGAGGTTAGGGTAGGAGAGAAAGGCTTATTGTTACATCAGAGTAAGTTAAAGACTTGGGAAATTAGTGTATGTCTGCAACTACTGGTGAATCAGTAGGAGAGTCAATCATGGTGATGAATGCAGAGCTAGATAAAGAGGTGGATGATAAAAAGGAGAAGAACAAACTCCTTTAAGAAGCCTTGGAAGGTATGAAAATAAGTCTAGAAGAAGTTGCAAATGTAGCATCTAGAAACAAGGAAGTGGAAGGTAGTGATAGGGGTAAAAAGGTTGCTAAAGAAGACCTTATCCCTAAACTAGACCCTATCTTGAATGAAGATCCCTTCCTAAAAGCCATAAAATCCCTAGGAGGAAAGGAATTGGAGGGTATACCACTATTTAATGGAAATATGGACATTGAACTAGTGATGGATTGGATTGAAGGAATGGAGAACCATTTCGAGTGTGAAGGAGTAACTGAAGCACAAAATCTCAAGGTGGAAAAATCAAAACTCAAAGGGTTGTCCCTAACATGGTGGATATACCTACAAGATGAGAGGGTTATATTGGGTAAGTATCCCATAGCCAATTTTAATGCAATGGTGACCAAGCTAAAGGAGAATTACCTTCCTGAAGACTATGAGATTCAACTCCATAAAAAAAGACAGAGTTTGATGAAAAAAGACCTAGATCTGGCCTCTTATAGAGAGGAATTCCAGAGGTTGTGTCTTAGATCCAAGAAGAAAGAAGAAGAGTCTATCAAGGTATCAAGGTACTTGGGTGGGTTGAAATGGAACATCCAAGAAGAAATCATTTTGTGGACACCAACTACAGTTCAGAGGTGTCATCAATTAGTCCTCAAAGTGGAGGAAAAGAACAAGAAGAAAGGTGACTCTAAATTCAAGAACAAAGGTAGAGGAAGAGACCAAAGGGGTCAAAGAGGAGGCTATCAAGGCAAAGGCAATGAGCAGAGAAATCAAGGTGAAAAAAATGTAATAGAGCATAGAGGGGAAAGCACTCCAAGAGGAGGTTATAATAGAGGCAAAGGTAGTCAAGGACCTAGTAGAGGGAGAGGAGGTAGAAGTAACTCATAATTTTCAAGTATGAAGTGTTACAACTATGGTAAACTAGGCCACCTAGTATATAGATGTCTTGACAAGCCTACTACATCAAATGGTGATAAAAGAATAGCATATGCCCATGAAGACACTTCAAGTTTCAAAGCTCCTAAGATTGACCAACTAGATTCAGAGATAGGTGAGAACTTAATGTTTAGAAGTGTCTTGATAAGACAACCTAGTAAAGATGAACCCAAGCATAGGAGGGCTTTGTTTAGGATAAGATGCAAGATCCTTGGCAAAGTTTGTAAGGTGATAGCGGACTCTGGGTCCACTGATAATATCATCTCAAAGGAATCAGTCAACAAACTCAAGTTGACCAAAGTACCCCATGTGAATCCCTATAAGGTGACATGGTTCAACAAAGGCCAAAGTGTATTGGTGAATGAGCAGACATGGGTGGAATTCTCCATAGTAGGGTATAAGGATAAACTCTTGTGTGACATCCAGCTACCAATGGATGCTTTCCATTTTCTATTAGGAAGGCCTTGGCAATTTGACAATGGGGCAGTATATGATGGAAAGGAGAATTCTATAACATTCAAGAAAGGAGGCAGAACTTTCAAGATTTAGTCTTTGCTAGAAGATGAAGAGCCACAGTCCAAGACTCCTAATGTCATGTTGTGTAGTGGAAAGGAGTTTGTGATGGATCTCAAGGAAGATGAGGAGGAAGGGTATGCTATTGTGAACAAACCTAAAGAGGAAGAAAAACCAGTCAAGGAGCCATTGCCATCAGAGATACAAGCATTGCTTGAGAAGTATACAGACATAGTGAATCATGGCACTCCTACTAACTTACCTCCTAGAAGGGTAATGAGTCATCAGATAGAATTTGTCCCTGGTGCATCTTTGCCTAATAAGGTAGCTTATAAGCTAACCCTTGATCCAAACTTGGAAGTGGAAAGGAAGGTATAAGAAATCTTGGATGAAGGCTTGATCAAGAAGAGTATAAGTCCATTTGCAGTCATGGTTGTGTTGGCATCCAAGAAGGGAGAAAAATGGAGACTTTGCACAGATTCAAGGGCTATAAACAGAATCACAATAAGGTATAGTTTCCCCATACCTAGGATTGAGGATCTCATGGATTGCCTTGTAGGGGAAATTTACTTTACCAAGTTGGATTTGAAGAGTGGTTATCACCAAATCAGGGTGAAGGAAGGGGATGAATGGAAAATGGCATTCAAGACCACAGATGAGCTATATGAATGGCTTGTGATTCCAATTGGCCTCACAAATGCTCCAAGCACATTCATGAGGCTCATGAATGAAGTGCTCAAGGAATTCATAGGGAAGTTTGTAGTGGTATATCTTGATGATATACTGATATTTAGCAAGACAAAGGAGGAGCATGTCAAGCATGTAGAGGTAGTGTTGAAGCAATTGCATGAAGAGAAGCTGGCAATCAATCTTGAAAAATGTGATTTCTTCAAGAAAGAACTAGTGTACTTGGGCTTTGTAGTGTCCAAAGGGTCTTTGAAAATGGACCAAGAGAAAGTTTCAGCTATCCTAAACTGGCCACCACCTACCATAGCCACTGAGGTAAGAAGTTTCCATGGCTTATCCCAGTTTTATAGAAAGTTTATCAAAAACTTTAGTGGTATCTATGCTCCTTTATTAGATACTATCAAGGGTGGGTTCAAAGCTAAGTTTAGGTTGACAGTAGAAGTAGGAAAAGATTTTGAGTTGTTGAAGAAACAAGTAGCCACTCAACCTATCCTAAAATTGCCTAGTTTTGATAAATTGTTTACTATTGAATGTGATGCAAGTGGGATGGCAGTAGGGGGTGTGTTGAGTCAAGAAGGCAGGCCAGTGGCCTTCTTTAGTGATAAACTAAATGAGGCTAAGAAGAAATACTCTTCTTATGACTTAGAACTATATGCTTTAGTTCAGTCCCTTAGAAAATGAAGGCATTATCTATTGCCCAAAGAGTTTGTGGTGTTTACTAACAACCAAGCCCTTAGTTACATTAATACTCAGGAGAAACTAAGCAATAGGCATTTGAAATGGATGGAGTATTTACAAGCATTTACCTTTACAATAAAGCACAAGAAAGGGCAGCTCAATAAGGTTGCAGATGCACTAAGCAGGAGGTTGATGATAGTCCAAGAAGTCCAGTTGAATAACATTGGCATTGATAGTTTCAAAGATATTTACAAGGTAAATGGGGACTTTGGGGAAGCATACAAGGTGTGTGTTGACTTTCAGAACCATTTCCATAGCAAGTTCTCATAGTTCACTTTGCAAAATGGACTGTTATTTAGGGGAAACCAGTTATGTGTGCCAAGAGGATCTATGAGAATGAATCTCATCCAGGAGAAACACAATGGGTGTTTAAGTGGTTGCTTTGGTATGAACAAAACCTTGGATCTTGTGCAAAGGTTCTACCATTGGCCAAAGTTGGTAAGAGATGTTACCAAATATGTGGAGCAGTGTGTTGTATGCATGAAAGCCAAAGGAGGAATAAGTAATGCAGGTTTATATCAGCCTTTACCAATCCCTAACAGGGCATGGGAGTGTGTGAGCATGGCCTTCATAGTAGGTCTACCCAAAACCAAGCAAGGATATGATAGCATTTATGTAGTGGTTGACACATTTGGCAAGATAGGTCATTTCATACCCTGCAAGACTACTAATGATGCTAGCAACATAGCTTATTTGTTCTTTAAGGATATTGTGAGGATCCATGGTCTTCCCATCAGTATAGTATCAGATAGGGATGTGAAATTCATGATCCATTTCTGGAGGACATTGTGGACTAGATTGGGTACCAATCTTTCTTTTGGTTCAACCTACCACCCTCAGATTGATGGCCAAACTGAGGTGGTCAATAGAGTGTTGGGTAACCTATTGAGGTTCCTAGCTAAGGAGTATGGACAGACTTGGGATGTGGTCATTCCCCAAGCAGAGTATGCATACAATGACAGTAAGAATAGGATGACAGGGAGAAGCCCGTTTGAGGTAGTTTATGGGATGCACCCAAGAAGTGTGTGTGAACTTAGGGATCTTGGAGACATGGATTATAGGAGTGGTCATGATGAGGACTTCACTCAAACCATGAAGGAGATCCAAGAACAGGTCAAATAGACTATCCAAGATAGTCAACAAAAGGTGAAGGCCAAAGTTGATGAGAAGAGGAAAGACATTTAGTTTGAGGTAGGTGATTATGTGATGGTCCATTTGAACAAATCTTGGTTACAGAAAAGTGTCCCAACTAGATTGCAGATGAAGAGGGTGGGACCTTGTAAGGTTCTAGCCAAATATGGGGCTAATGCATATAAAATAGACCTACCTTCTAATTTGAGGATCTCTCTGGTGTTCAATGTCCAAGATTTTATCCAATTCAAAGGGAAGATAGCAGAGAATGATCAAAGAAGTCAAGGGGTCAGTGGTGATGTTGTGACTATTGTATTACCCCCAAAAACTCAGTTGGAATTTGACATAGTACTAGACTCAAGAGTCAAGAAGAGTAAAAGGAACAAGGTTTACATGGAACCCCTAATCAAGTGGAGTCATAGACCTGACTCAAGCCTCATGGATTTCAGAATCAAACTTCAAAAAGGTGGGCATCTCTGAAGATTTGTTGTCCATAGGAGTGACATAACTTTCCTTTATGGGGGAGTATGGTGCAGGAGCACCTACGTAGGGCTAGAAAGGAACCTAGGGCTTCTATTTTGTTATTGTCTTGTAGTGGTCCTAGCCAAACACTAGTGCAATAAGGGGACTAAACAAGTCCTAGTGTGAAATGTGTTAGTGTAGGATGCCTTAATAGGTCCTTTGTGACCTTAGTTGTAGAATTGTCCACATTAGGTCAAATAGGGTGTTTTATGCATTTTGATGTCAAAATGGACAAGCAAGGGAATTGAGGTCCTATTTCATGGTTCTAACTCCTTATATTATCATTTTATTAAGTTTGGTGGACTTATGACCAAGTTTGGATAACAAATCCAAAAAGATGTAAAAGTTGTCAATGTTGTCATTGACAACATTTGTTGCATAATTGAAAATTCGAGAAATTGGTTTCATAACTATCTAAATCCATTGATTTTGGGTCTTGGTCAAATACTTAAGGCCATCCTCAACCTTTTGAAAGGGTTGTCTTGTTTTTCAAATTGTGTGTACGGACTGAGTAAAAGCAAGGACAATCACAGTTAGTGTTTTCCTAAGCATTTGGTGTTTTAATGGATTGAATTGAATACTTTAATCCATGGAAGTTTTAGAGTAGGTGTTTTTAAGTTTCTATGTGGTGTTGGATTTCAATTTTGTAAATAGTTTGTTAGTTTTGTAAAATTATTTGGTTTCCTCCCCAGTCACTCGTCTGAACCAGGAAACTGGTGAAGATGGGGTCATAGATCCTTTTCCCACCGTGGAATCTACACAAGACTTTTGGATTAGGGATGTGACTCCATGTAAATATTGTACAGTGAAGGAGGGGCCCTGGAAAGCATGGGAGTTATTTTTAATATGATGCCCTTGGCGATCCAAAGTTGCATGGCTAGGGATCATAAGCAGTTGCAGAGCTAATGGGAGGGATTGAAAGCATTCATTCTTTCAATCAGTGATTATGGAGAGGTAGTGTGGTGTGTGGAGGAGCCCCAACTCGAAGGAGAAGTTTGGGAGAGAAGTTTAATGTGCATAGAACAAGTTCTTTTGTGCAGACAGACTAATTGCTTAGAAACCCTAATTTTTAGGCATGATTTTAGGAGGTACTGTACGATCACTTTTGGGAAACAAGACCTATAAAATATTTAGTATCTTGATAAAGGGTATATGTATCCATTTCTAGTTTTTCAACTTGTTAAGGATTTTTACAAGTTATTGCAGAAAAAGAGCCTAATTAGGCCTAATGCTTGTAGCCCTATTTCGGGTGAATTTGGCTTTGTTCTTGGAAATCATTTAGGGTTTCAGTGAAAAAGGAGTTTTTGGACATTTCATTGGATCCAATTAACAATCTCGGAGACTACCTCTCCATATGGAAGAGTTTGGGATCCATTGGGATGATTTTGTGAAGAAGAGCACCATGGCTAGGTGTTGAAGTAGTTTGGTTTTTCTTGTTGGTGTACTCAAGCTGAAATTGGTGGGATCTTGATAGGGAGATACTTGAAGGTTAGGGTTAGTGAAGAACCCTACTTAGGCTAGAGAAGAGGCCTATTGGAGACCCTAGTGGAGGTTAGGGTAGGAGAGCAAGGCTTGTTGTTACATCAACCGAGTAGCAGTAAATCAATATTGTGTTTACCGATCATTGTAAATAACATAATGTGTAAAGAAAAATAACAATCATACACATTGAAACAGATTTTTAACGTGGAAACCCTGCTAAGGGAAAACCCACATGGGACTAGTAACCCAAAATATGTCACTCTTCTTAAGTGAGCTTGGTTAAGCGCCAATCCTATTAAAGGTTACAATGCACATTGTTAAATGTGACCTGGTTAGAGGATTTAAAACTAACAGTTCTCTCTTGACCAATCATTCGCTACAGGGTCAACAAGAAAACACTCAATATTCATTAGAATGTCATAATAAAGAATTTCACATCCTACTCGGTTAAGAGATTTATCTATAACAATGGTTAAACTAATATAGTAATGATCTGATTCAAATATAACTCTATTTGTATATTTTCATATCTATGCTAAGTACATAATACCTCTGATCAATTTATTCACTTCAATTCATCTAATTCTTCATACTCGGTAATGCTCTTTCCTCTGTCACTCGGTGATGTCTGTAGAAAATGTTTGGTTCTATCTTTAACCAGTTTGATCAGTCATGCATTAACTTTGCATGTGTGTGCATCGGGTGTTAATTCATAACGAATCTCTTGTCTCTTATATAGACATCATAGGTCATTTAATTTCTATCCTTTATATTTTTCCGCTTAATCTACATCATTGATTTTGTCGCTTAAACCTTCCTCGGCAGTTGTGTTAAAAAAATGTTTCAATCTCCGTCGTCTGATATTCCTTGAATTTTCATAATCATTTGATCATCATAACAAACCTTATCATTTACCTCAGAATCATCAATTGTCATCTCATCATTCTAGTCGGCCTCAATTTGATTAAATTGCTCAGACAATACCATGATGTGTCGGTGATCCCTAGCTTGGTTATCACTGTGCTTGACATACACTGTATTTACTCAGTGTTCATTGTTACTCGGTGTACACATAACTCTTCAATTACTAACCACATAAAATTTGTTTGTTCCAGATCTTCAATCCATAATAGATGTTTGTCACCATAATGATAC
The DNA here is from genome assembly GCA_018584345.1 of Thuja plicata. Lineage (NCBI taxonomy): Eukaryota > Viridiplantae > Streptophyta > Pinopsida > Cupressales > Cupressaceae > Thuja > Thuja plicata. Next base: position 4,555,251 of record MU226578.1, on the reverse strand, counting down.
TCAAATAAGTTGACATCAATGATAATACATTAACTGATAAGTGTCTATCATCATATCTGTAACTCGGTTGACTATCAACAAAATGACTTCAAACATACAATCAGTTGTAGTTCATCATATATGCTTCAAGTTCCTAGGGTGGCGCACTATGACGCAGCGTCACAATTATAGTAACCCTAGATAAAATATTCTGCCAAATAGGACACGATCCTCTCCAAATTCAGTTTTGCTCACTTATTTCAAATTTATGGAATGTAACACCAACAATTGCAGATTGGGAGCTTCTAATGTGATGGTCAAGTTCCACACTCACTTTAGAAGAACAAGATCTATTTTTTCTTCAGTTCAACAAATAAACTAGTCTCACTCCATAACAAATGCATGTTGTTATATTTAGCAAGGCTAGTTGTCGTGTCCACTACAGAGAAACTTGAGGACTTACCATACTCAAATCTAGACGAAGAACAAATTAAGTATAACTTCCTCTTGTGTATTGTCCAAGAAGTCATCCTATGTACAAATTTATGGGTTCAAACTAGGCTTGTGAATGGAGCTCTAGGATAGGTCAAATCAATTGTATATAATGATGATGAGAAGCCACCTCAAGTTCCTTTATTTTTGTTGTTGAATTTAGAAACTACTGGGGCCCAACATAGGATTACAACAACCCAAAAAATATACCTATTACCCTAATCAGTCATGGTAATCACCATCAAATACCACTAAAAATGGCTTGGGGATTAACAATCCACAAATCACAAGGGCTTAAACTTTAGAGAGCAACCATCAACATCGTAAATAGTCACAGGAAATGGCTTACATTCACAAAAATTTCAAGAGTTCGTGAACTTGTAAGCCTCCACATACAACCTACATTTACATTTGAAAGATATGCACGCATGCAACAAAACCTATTTGTTGCTCACCGATAAGAAGAGGAGAAGCATTTGGAAATATTATCAGAACCAAATCCTCCACCTATTCCAAATTAATTGCACGCACTGTAGGTTAGATCCTAGATTTACTTTGTACAAAATTTTATTCCAACTTCAAATTTACAAATTCTAAGTTGTTAAAAGTAATACAAGTATTATTAAGAACTAACAATTACTTTTATTTACTTTCATGACATCCACTCTATGTAGTGTTTCAAAATTATACTCTCCAATACAAAATTGGGTTTCAATATGACGATGGATTTCAAAACTCTACTGTAACAATAATATACAAGCATCTTAATAATTATGGATTTCAAAGTATCACTCTTCTATTATTTATAACTTCAATGCTTCAACATATAGGCATTTCTAATACCGTGTGTGTAAGGTTGCATTTGTACCCAAGGAAATTTAAATTCTATATACAATTATTTTGAATGTTATTTTTATTCGCTTCAAAATAATGTGTTTTTCTATTATATTTCAAAAAAATTGTATAAATATTACTACTAATTATCAAATTTAAATAATATTCAGAATAATAGTTTTACTATCACTATAATTTTTAAAAGAAAAATTATATTAAAAATTGCCAATTATTCAATCTACTAATAGAAACAAATTAATGACTATAATAATTTGTTATTACTTAAAATTGTTTATCATTTATTAAAACTATATTAAGGTTCAAATATAATATCGCTCTTCACACAATTGTAATTGAAAATTAATAAAATTTATCTAAAAAACTTTTCCAAAATTGATATAAAAACACATTCTATTAATGTGAGAACATTATGTATCATTAATATAATGATTTATATTACCAAAAAAAAATTTAAAAAATCTTATTCAAATTAAATATTCAAAAAATAGCACCAACGACCATTACAAATAACTACAGCGTACTCATCACACACAAAGATACGATTGCTAGTTTATATTTGTATGATAAATTTTCCAATTACCAAAAATATGCCTAATCTACTTCAACTACACTACAACTTTTTGAAACAAAAATGAAAAACAATCTTCTAGAAAAGGAGATCACCTTCTCATTACTCATGGCTATCTAGCAAACTAAACTTCAAAATACATAAGAAAGTCAATAGAACCTTGGTCTATTGGTGAAGTTAAATAATTCACAAAAAATATATATATACATAAACAAACCCCACCAAAAAAACAAAGTGTCCCCTTGCTAAGGTATGCTTTTTAGTTTGCGGTTTACAAGTTTCCATTCTCAGGTCACTATTTTATCTATTGGGTCACGCTATAAATGAAGTGAATCAGTCAACATATCTAGAATGTTCTACAAAATTTACAATTGCTGGTCAAACGAATATTCATATTAACAATATAGTATGATGACATGGTTTACCCTTTTCAGTTATATTCAATTTAAAAAGCTAAAAGCGAGGATTTAATTAATCGACTGCTGTCTTCAACATTCACGCCAGTCAATGTCAAGATGGAACACGTTCCCTCCCAAAAATAATTAAAAAATAAAGTAATGCTGCCAACCAGCGTTGAATACAGCATTTTATCATATGACGTTGAACACCATATCCATGGTCTAGTCAGAATACACATCCAAATTCCTATTTTGACTCACCATATCTATAAATTTCTTCTTCTCATCCTCCTCAGATTTCTTCTATAAAGATCGGAATAATTATCCAATTCTCCATTGTGCAAAGATAGGCAATAAATGTCTCAGCCAATGTCTAAGTATTCTTCAGCAGATGGTAATGTTGATGAGGCGGCTCAGCAGTTTATCCACAGCTTTCGCCAAAATCTCCAACTTCAAAGACTCAATTCACTCGCTGCACGGACACCAGCTCCTCCTCCTCATAATTCCAGAAAACTCAAAATGATTGAAAATTATAATCTGAATTTCAATTTGATAGCCAGGCGAGAAAAAGATGTGGATGAGTCAGCGGAGATGTTCATAAGCAAATTTCGACAGAATCTGAAGATGCAGAGAGAGGAGTCACTCAAGCGTTACAAACAAATGATTGAAAATGGCCATTCGATCGAATGACAAAAGGGAGATAGAGATTTGTCCAACCAGAGTGGACATATATACTGATGTTATGCATTACGATGTCATTAAGCTTTCTACAAAATGTATTATTAATCAAATTTTAAAAATCAGAAAACTTAACAGATTTTTGCTAAATTTTCAGCATCTATTCTTTATGATCTACATATTTTATGGTCGAAAAATCACTTTATTTTCGCCAATTTGAAAAATAAATGTTTGACCTCTTTCTCTTTAATGAATTCTGTTGGAACTTAGCCCATGCCATTTGTTAGCAGCTTTTCTAATTAATTGAAGAGTGTTTTGTTATATATATTTGATGATGTATATTTGATTTGTAAGCCAGTTGTTCCATCATTATGAAATATATTTTGAACTGAATATATAATATATTTTTCTTGACCTCTGCTTCAATTGTTTACACAAGATGATCACATATTTCAAGAAACCAGTTCAATTATCAACTTCTGCCTAAAAAAATGACCGCATATTTTGATGCGTTTTGATAAGATGGATTTTTTTTTGGCAATAAATGGCCAACTTGAAGAAAAAATGTATGAGTTCGATAAGACAGATTCATTTAAATAAATAGCCAACTTTTGATTGGCCAAACATTTCGAGAAGGTAACTGAATATTCATGCAACAAATTAAAATTTATTTTTCCAACGCCTTGTAGTTTTCATGGGTTTGGTGATAAGGAATTTTACCAATGAATCGCCACAAAGGTTTACTTGGCTTCATTAAACAATCTCCTCTTACAAAAATGATCTGTTTATTGTGATCGGGCTACACTTCAATTTGTGCTATTCTATTATAATCCATCTCTCAGGCTTGAATTCAAGGCTATTTTTCTCTTTTGAGTTTCTGCGGCAGAGTTTTTTGCTCCATTCTTAAATACAAATCTCTGAATTTGCTGCTCTTCGCTGCCATTAAAGAAAGGCTCAAAGATTCTGTTATCCATTTATGGCACTAATATAATGTAAAGCATATGGGGAAAAGATGCTCTCGAATTCAACCGTGAGAGATAGATTACTCAATAGGGGTTATTTATGAACCAGAGCAATTACTACTATCTTTAGTTCATTCTTATTATTACTGATAATTGAGTTGGTTTGAGGTTGTGGATGGATAATTCATGATTTCGAATTGACTCTCGGCAGGATTTCCCCGACTATTTGATTCATTTTCTAATGATTCTCAAAGTTTTAAAAATGCGAATTGATTTATTCTGGAAAAGAGGTTGTCAAGTGAGCTTAAAACCCACTGCTTGACTATTTATTCTAAGAAAGCTTTTTTTCTCTCTCTAGAGGGTATCTTAAACTGAAAAATAAATAATGATAATCTGATGTTTAACATCCCTGGGCTTGGTAACAATCTTGTAGCGATGAAGGTGAAAATCCTAGATGTTAGTTATGGAGACTATCTCTCAAGCTCTCTAACCTACGAGGGCAACTGAAAGGATGAAGACTCTGATGGGGATCATTCTGGCGATAAAGAAGATGAGTTGTTTCTTGACATCATGTTGGAAGCTTGTTTGTTTGCTCACTTGGAGGACATTTGTAAGGACTGGGTCCTCAACAGAAATGCCACATCAGCAATATCCACAAGACAAGGGAGGTCGGTCAACTAAGTCAAACATCGAATGTACAAGTCGACAAAAACAAGTGATTTTCCTTAAATTCAAAAAAAGAAAAACAAGGTTCGACCATAAACTATCGAATAGATTATGCGACACATGAGTCCCTAATGAAGAAGAGTGTCGACCAACTGTCAAAAACACCCAATCCATCACATGCCATAAAACATTAATGACATAACAGAATTTGACCAACTTGTCGAATTAACAAAAGCAAAAGAGAGACTTGACCAAAACTGTCGAAGTGCAACAACCATAAGATCTTAACTTACAAAGAAATAGAAATTTACATGATTTATCGACTGACTGCCATAAGAGTGCAATATAAATACAATAGACCAATGGTCAATACAAAGATCCATAATATGATATACATGATGACCTTCTTGACAGGAGCTCCAGAGACCTGCTACACACAATACATGAGGGTGAGAATAATGTAGGAGTGCGTTTTCACCCTACCATGAAGCAATTATGCTTCCCCAGAATCTTTCCTAACATGAAAGATACCCAGCCCAGCTCGAGGTAGTCTAAACAAGAAAAACTAAGAGGAGTAATGGAATTGGTGCATATAAACTTACGAACTTAAATTACTTAAATGATAAAATGAATTTTAAGCATTCCAATGCCTTAGCAAACATCATCCTTCTCTGAGTAGTCTAAACATTTGCAAGTTCTCATTTCCATCTCATATAGAACAATTAGAGTTCCACAATCATAACTGTGCATTCAGTGTTACAATAGAGAATTACTAAAACTCATAAAGCATCATACTCTTTGTCTTAGAATCACACATATGAGTATATCAAGGAATCCAAAACATTTCCTATATAGAAATATCCCTTTCATAACTAAGATAGATCAATCAAACAGAGTTCATGGAATTTAAATGCAAATCCACAAAAACACTCATAGTCATGCAGAAGGTATCATATTCCTAACAAAAGCTATAATGTTGCCCAAGATTAGTTATACAATAAGCATCCCCCTTCTAACATCAGTACAGAACACCACAAGTTCTCAATTCCAACTCACATAGAAAAATCAAAGATAACTCAAGAAGTTGAACTATGCATTTAGTGTTTAAAATAGAGGTTTTCGACTCACAACACTTTGTAAAAAACTATGTGCTTTAAAAACATCAGAAGGAGTAACAAAGATTCATAGCATTTCCTAAATAGGAACTTTTATTTCTTGACTAGAACCAATCAATCCTCAAAGAGTTCATAAATGTGTGACAGTCAGAAGTAAGATCAAGCAAATTCTAAAGTAGACTAAACACAATCTTTGCATAAAGAACTGGTATTATTCACCTATTAGGACTTCATTTATAAGGCCATGAAACACTCATTGGCTTTGTCTCACTATTGTTAAAATGTGAACATGCTAACTTGATAGATTAGAAACAAATAACTTATATGTCATTTATATCCTTCATAAAAGTTCAGCATAACTAACATCACAGTTATTAAAGGTGATTGAAGCTATATGTCTCCTTCAATTCAGCTCGAGAAGTATCAAGTGGAAAGCTAAATATCAAAATAAATAATTTATCTAATCTATCTTATAATAATAAAAATAGAAGGTTTTTAGTTGAACAGTCCATTCCTTCATAGGAAGAATCCTCAAGGAAAAAGACGGTTACTCATTTTGTGTGTTTGATAAAACTTAGTTTTAGAATCTCAACTGATATAGAAAGAAAAAATATTCTAGACCTCTCTCTAATAATGAGGATTTATTTCACAATTTGGGTCTCAGATTCTATACACAAATAAAGATCAGTTATAAGTCATTATTTAGGTAACTCAGAAGCCAACACAACAACAGATTGGCTAGTAAAATAAGCCTTGGAAGGGAATCACAGCTGGAAGAATACCACTAAATCCATAATTGAACCAATCGGTACCCCCAAATGCATGGCCTAACCAAGAAATCAAGAAGTTTACAAATGACAAAGGATAGATGAACGTTGAAAGAATGTACATGGCAAAACATTTAGACAAGGAACATAACGCCCAATAGTTGAAGTGGATACGTCCAGCATATAAGAAACCACTGTATTTTGGGTCATGACACTAACTAATATTCATTTCAATACATGTTCAGCTATTTATAGGCAAGCCATGGTTCTTAGAAATTGCAGAGTATTATATTCGCAGCTTACAAGAAAATTATGTCATGTTAAAAATATTTAATTCTCATTTATTTATGCAATGGAAAAATACCCTTCTTTCTAAAACTTATGTTTATAATACTTTCCCATTTCAGAAATTGGTATGATGAAAACATGATGGCACCAATGGTAAAAGACGCATAGAAGGTTATGCTTAATCCAAGAGAAGAAGTTGACACATCTAATAAATTATACCCTTTTCAAACTGGTTAAAATGAAAACAAATGAAAAGAAAGAAGAATACCAGCAGTCATGCATGCGAAATGAGGAAGCATGGACCTCACATCTGATATGTATGTCAGAATGCTTCAAGATACACATAGGTTGAGTTCGCTCCCAACTTGGAAATGCTCTTGATGAGTTGAGTATAGGTCTATCCTTGTCTTTCATTAGTAGGTGTTCAATTCCCTCTCTTCCAACTAATCTAATCTTGTCTTCTCCTTGCCCAATTTGACTGTATTATATTTACATGCATGCATGGACTAAGCAATGCACACCATCCATAAATAATATACTACTTGAATTTCATCACTGTATAAAGCCACCATAGAAAATGGTCTCTACTACAGATTGATGTTCAACTGCTTGCAGGCACAACTCCAACCAAACTCAACACTCCATGCCGCAGGTAGTCCTCTAGACATGCAATCCAATCTTCGTCATTTTCCCAGTGTTTTCTCTCATCAAAATTGGTATTGGTAGCTGTATTTACAATAATATCCAGTGTTTCCCAGAGATGTTCTCTCACAAAATGCTCGCTTATTCCCAGGTTATGGAGAGATGTGTCACCAATAACGGGGACAAGTGTCTGCAACATAAACCCATCATACTCATGGCCATGTTGTTCCCTTAATACTTTGAACAACTCCTTGTCAATAATCTATAAGTTACTCCACACTTGAATATTGTCAGTTCTTTTGAACAACCCCTTATTAATTGTAGTCCCCAAAATGACTGTCGAGCATAACCCCAAATAGAAAAATGGTTATTCTATTAACTTTCCATTTCTTCCCTAACCATTTTATTCATATCCGGAAAACCAAGATATGTGAATGAAATTTTCAACTTTCTATTATAAAATTTGAAATCCAATTTGTCTTTCCATCAATAATTAAATAATCAACTTTTTGGGTTATGATAACATTGCTCAGGAGTGTTCCTTCCATCTATGAGATAGTATAGACTTATTTTGACTTTGACTGCTTATTAGACTTGTTTTGGATACACGATATTAGTTGTTTAGATAATAGTTTATAGACTTACTTTGATATGTGAGTAATTTGCATTATGGATAATGTTTATAGATGGTATAATTATGCTTTGATATTACATGATTAGTGTAATGAATTCTTATAGACATTTAAAGAGGATATGACAATGCACGTATTAATCTATTTGGGATTATGATTAGATGTCAATGAATTGTCAAATATTGAATGAATGAATGTTATTTGATGTATAATTGAACATGGAATTATAATTTATGAGCTAACTCACTCTAGTGTTGTAAATGTTTGCAGGGATTGAAGGGAGAATGTGGCCGAGATTGACAAAGTAAGCATCTTGGTAGTGGAATAATTGATTGCTAACTCAATTTCAAAATATTTTTGACTTTTATTGACTATTTTGATAGAAGTCAAATAGTGTCTTGTTCTATTTCAGCAAAATATAAAATTGTGACCTATGAATTATTGTAATTTATTTATTTTAAATGAATAAAATCAATATATATATTTATATATATATATATATATATATATATACAAAATTATTATTTTGAGAGTTGTTGGAATGGTGAAAATTAAATATGATATGATAAATAAATATATTTAATAGGGATAAATATATTATTTATATAAATATGACTTTACTATTTTATTATTATTTATTTATTTTAAATGAATAAAAAATAAATATTAATAAAAGATGAATTACTTAGATTGTTATATAAAAAATATGTGTGTAATTTGAAACTATGAGAGAACTTTAAAATCTATTTGTATTTTTTTAAAGCATAGGACTTTTTTATTAAAAAATAATAAATAAAAAACCTCCTCTTAATAAAGAAAGAAAGAGACATGTTGGAGTGGTAAATAAATTATATGATATGATATGTTGGTTGAAATGGTAAATAATTATTCACCAACACTGCATTATTTGAAGCTCTCACATTATCTTGATATACTCTCTCACCTATCCACTATTAACACTATCAAAAATTTTACCAAGAATATCTTTCAATTTATTATGCATCATCCCAAAAACTATGGAGAGAAGGGATCAATAAAGCGAGAGAAAAATGGAAAATATCAAGAGAAGAAAATATAGGGAGGAGCAAGGTTCTGCAAAAAAAAATTATATGTTCCAAACATCTATACCTCATCTTTCAGCAAATGCTTTTTATTTTGCAAATTTTATCTTTAGCAGTGTTTTGGATTTTTCTCACTATGACATGTGATTCCATAATCTGTAGTGTTATTACAAAAATATATCTTGATCGTATTATGTGATGAATGCATTTTATTAGATCATATTTTGTTGGGGGTTTCTTTAATTTTTTATCAAATACTTCAAATTGTATTTCAAATTACGTTAACACATCTGGTAGGGAATTCATACCCTTTATTTCTTTTCATCTGCCTATGAACGTGATACAGTGACTAGTTGATTTTTTTATAGCACACCCAATTTGATACTTGTGACATTTCTAGTCCTTTGTCATTGGATATCATTTGTGTTGTTATTCCACAATACATGTAAATTCCTCATGTTGAGATTTATAACTATAATGTGATCCTTTGACCCATGTCAAAACCTTTCAAACATTGTGTAGTGATTTCTCTCATGATCATAGGTTCATGGCTAAATTGTTTACTAGAATCTTTTGAGATAAAGCCTTGCAATTGTATTGTTCTTTGCCTCTTTATTCTATTGAATCCTTTCAAAATCTTGTTAATTCTTTCATCCATCAATTTCAAAACAATATTGCTCCTAAGATTTCTTTAACTGATTTTTTACATTGTAAACAAGGGATAAAAGAAAAAGTGACTAATCTTATTGGTAGATTTAATCAACATGCTCAGATTTCTTATCATATGCCTAATATTGATGTGCAGCGTATTTTTATTTATAATTTACAAAAATACATTAGAGATAAGATTATATTTTCTAAATTTTCTACTTTCACTCAATTGTGTGCAGTGCTTCATAATTACCATCTTCAAGTGAGTCATTTTAAGATAACCACTCCAATGGCTCCAATTCATAAGAGTGATGTTGCATCCCATAACTTTAACAAGTTTTAGAATTGAAAAACTTCCTTAAGATCAATAATTCATCCAACAATGTTGATGACCAAGTGGTAATAGCATCCAAAGGTGTGGCTCCTTTGTCATTTTTATTTAGACCTTCTCATAATTTTACTCATTTTTCTGAATCTTTGCATAATGTGATGTTGAAGTTGATTAATGCTAAAGTGTTAGCTCTTCCTCCTATTAAACCAACTGATACATCCAAACCTTTTCCTATGTCCTTTGATCACAAAACATTTTGTCAATACCATCGTCAACCTGGTCATTATATTGAAAAATGTTTCTGTTTGATATTTCTTATTCAATACCTTGTTGATTATAATGCTATATTAATGAAGGGTACTCCCCTTATTAACACAAACACACAACAAAATCCAGAATAACAACAATTTGCAAAAACAGGAAATGAGCTTTCTATTATCTATAATGAAATGAAATTACAATATTCTGAAATATAACATGCATAGCCACATGGGCATTTTATTACAATATTCTGCAAGCCAGAGCCACTAGATGCATAGCCCAGAACTGCCCTAGACAACCCTACGGGCCTTCAATATATAGGAAATTTTAACCGCCCAAGAAGATTCTAGAAATCAAACCCTAAAGGTTGAGGCCGACCATCCCTAATATATTATTATTCATTTTTATTACATTATAATATGCCCAAACAACTTCAGAACCCAAAAAGAAATTTTGAAGGAACTTTAACTTTTTCAAGTTCAGGTAGCGCAACTTCTAGAAACCATAACTCATCACCTATTGACCCGATGGGCCACCATAACCCCATTTTGAAAATGCCACAAAGTTCTCTACAACACTTGAATGGTACAAGCCTCATTCAACCAAGGTTTTGACCCCATTCAGAGCCTCTAAAGCCTTTAAAATTGAGTTCAAAGTTTTTGTACCCTGTAAAATAGTAAATTTCCAAAAATAGCAACTCTGCACAAAATAGCCCTTATTGAAAAGAAACCAGAAAATATTTTTGGGTGATGTAGATTTCTCTTACACCTAGGATGCTCCTACATCATATATCCATTGAGGGTGTTAATGATCAACGAAAAAAATCCATAGCACCTCCCAACCAAAACTTGCAAATCTATACAAACCCCTTTCCATCTTATTCGATCATTAATTTTGAGTCTACCCAATCTTTGCCTTCTTCTTCCACTTATATTGTTGACTATGATGATAAGTGTGTTGAACATGATAATGTTGTCAACCTCATTGATCAATCCCCAGCTGTACCTAAACCAAAACCCGAACCTGAGCTTTGTATTACCTTTGATCCTAGTGAGATAATTAAAGCACGTGATCATCCTTTTTACATTGTCACAAAGGTTAATGATCTTTTTTCTTGTGGTGTCCTTATTGACCCAACTTGCATGAAGAATGTGATAACTAGAGAACATATTTACAATAGACGATTGTAATGTGATTTCTATGATAAATCTAATGTTATGATCCAAACATGCAAGGGTTTCCTTTATCCTACCCATGGTTCTATTACATTTCCCATATAATTTAGTGGTAAAACTTTAGATAACACCTTTGTTGTCATCCCACCTTCCGATCAGTTTCAAATCAAACTAGGTCTTCCTTGGCTTAACTCCATCCATAAGTGTTTGAAATTTCCCCACAATGGAGAAATCATGACTGTTAATCATAGTCTTTATCAACATTTAATGCATTAAGAGTCTATTGACCTTGATTTCTTTGGGCCTTCTATGCCTCAACCAACTGAAATTTGTAGAGATAATATCTTTCAATCATATAAGAAATAAATAAAAAAATCCAAAAGATTTGTGAACTTAGTAAGGATGTCCCATCTCCTTGTCCTGGACCTAGATTTCTTCCTACACCTCCTATATATATTTATGTTCTAACTCCTATATCTTACAAACGTTTTCTTGATGTTATCTCTCAACCTAGTGAGGTTCTTTATGTTCTTCCTCCTAAGAAAGAAAAGGGTCTGATGTTGATTGATCTTGAACCAAGCCAAATCTCTAATAAAACTAAGTGTTTACCATTGTGCTTGTGATCGCCACTGTAAAAATTGTGCAAGATCCTATCAACGAGTTTCCCAAAGTCTCTCTTCACCTAAAACACCTATTGATGCTTTGATTCCTTTGACCACCTTATGCATAACCCAAAGAAGGAAGTTAATTTGAAGAAAATGAAATTAAACAAATATGATCTAATGATATTCATATCTTAAATTCTATTACAATTAATTCAAGGATGAAGAAGATACTCTTGATGATGATTATTTTGATGTGCCTAATGTAATTAATGATGATATTCATGCTAGTGATTTTCACGATATGTATGATCTAATTGATATTAATCATGATTTAGAAAATATGTTTTCACAACAATTATCTCTTAATCCTAGTGATGAGAAAAGTAACCCATCTTTACAGCATAGTCCTGGTTCAGAATTGGCTATTGTTCCATCTATCATTCTTGATGTAGCTCCTCTTGTGTTTTTTCCACCTTCCCTAAACACTACATACCGAGATAGGGGGCAGGCGATATGCTTGACTATCTCCTCTAATGCGGTAGATTCTTTATGTTTTCTTCATGTAATGTGTTTCTCCTATGATGTGTTGCTTGATATATGTTTTATTTTTATTGTTATTTTTATTTTTATTTTTATTTAGATTTCTTTAGATGACCCTTGTTTCTTCATTGGCGCAAGGTGATAAAGGAATCCAACTATCATGATATTCATCTATTTGTATCTTACTTCTTCTATATGTTGTTTTATCATCCTAAAAAGTAATCACCCTTATTAGGTGTTCATTTTTAGCCTCATTTTAGCATTTATTGGTTCCCACATTGATTTAAGGTCCTTCTAGTCCTTTTGCATCCTTCAAATCAACTTTATTTTTCCAAAACTTGAGGATAGCTCTAACTTATATACATGATTTCCCATTTTTCTTCCAATCACGTAATTAATCTTCCATATAAGTCCTTTTACATTTCAGGAATTTCCCTAATTTCCCAACGGACTGAGGCTTTCAAATCCATTTCTCGGCACACAACCCTAGGTCCCAGGCTAAATTTTGAAAAAATATGCCTGGAAAAAGCCAACCTAAGTTAGCCTTGTCCTAGAGCACTTATTTTTAGTTAGCTCAGGGCCCAATGCATGGTTGTTTCTCCTAGGTTCTTAATTGGGGTCTGCCTTGCATAATCTGAGCCCCGAAATGTGTATAAAAGGAGACCTATCCCTCTCATTTTCACATCCATGATATACCTACAATTCAAGAGATGTCTTCATGCAAGTAATCTATTATGCATTCAAGAGATTCAAGTGAAAGGAATTCATCAAGCATTTTAATTCTTCTTCTTCTTCTTCTCTTTCTTCCTCAATCCAACATTATGGAAAACTAAAGCATTCATCATTCAAGGGTTTGGTTTCATAATTTCCTATTGGGTTTTTGTGGATTCTAAGCTATTGCATCAATACCTGTGATCATCTTCAAATAGACATCGCATCATTGAGGTATGAGTTGATTTATACTTCAAATCTAGATTACATTTCATATTTCCTTATGTAATTTCAAGTTTGATTCCAATATAGGGCCTTGACCAAGGCAATCCCCTTTCCACAACATTCTCCCTTTCCTTTTGTGTGCAAGAACATGCTTTCAGAGTTTTAGATCTAGATTTCGGGAGTTATAGAACTAGTGGTTGATCCTCTACACAATTTGTTAGATTTTAAGTCTCCAGGACAAGGCCAAATTTATTGGACAAGGCCGACTTTAGTAGACATATTCCTAGGAATCTGCAATTTTCCCAATCAGAAGATATAAGTGCCAGGGTTCCTAATCCAAAACATTTTTAGATTCTGAAAGTTCTACGACAATCATTTCTAGATTTGAAGTTTCTTCCTCCTCTCCTCACTTCAAGGTGAGTTCATTCTTATTATTTTCATCTTGCATTTAATTTTATGCATTAGATCTGATATCACATCTTTCTAGTAGTCATTTCCTTTATCATAGCATAAGCATCTTTCATACTTTTACATATCATAATCACATTCGTAAGGAATGCCCAAATCCCCCTTTTACCTAAATCTTGCATTAGCACCCCTTCATCCTTTTTGGGTTGTGATAATTAGATTTTTTTAAGGGTGAATTTCTATTCCAATGTACAATATGATTTGGTGAGTAGTCTACATCCCAGCATTTCTCACCATTTTATATTATTTATTTTGGTGAACCTGACTCGTAACATTTCCAATCTGATTTTGGTGTTATATTCCCTTACTATGTATTTAGATATTTAGATCTATTTTGTATGCGTTTACATCATATTGCTACAATTTATGAATTTGTATATCCTTTTGATTTTGGTTAGATCCCCCTTATCTAGATCTATATTGTATGCATTTCATCAATCAATATTTCCATTTAGACCTTCTTTTTATGCATTACATTGGTTCATAGATCCATTGAATTCCATCATTTAATTTTCATTAATACATGTTAGTAAAAAACACAAAAATATTTCATTTTAGGCATTTTACATGTATTTTCACTTTCATTATATGAATGGAGCTATTATCATCATTTACTAGTTCAATTTAAAGTTTCTTTCAAGAATTTCAAAATGATTCCTTTCATGCATATGATGATAGTTTAGTTCTTAATTTCATTCATAGTCACACACTTGTCCCTCCCAAAACCAATCCCACCCATGAGAAAAATTTAGCACAAGAAGATTATATTAACATTTCTTCAAAGAATCTCCCTCCAAAGGGTGAGATCTTGAGAGATGATGTTGACCCTTCTACTAAAATGTATCTCTCTCATGAATACATTTTGGTGCAAGAGATGAATACTTTATCCTACTTTCCTTCTCATCCCTTTCTTTCTAGGGATCAACCTCTAGTGACTCATGATGATTCCTCTCCTAAAGTATGTTTTATTCATAAAGATTTCCCTACCCTTGATGATTCTCGTATTTGGGATGAACCCTTTGATAAGGATATTAATTTCTCTCTCGCACATGAAGACATCTTGAGTCATGATTATTCCTCTCCTAAAATGTACTTTAATCATCCATATATTTCTTCCCTCAATGATTCTCCTATTTGGGATGAACCCTTGGACAATAACATTGATTATTTTTTTCCTCATAAACTAACCTTCATATAAAAAGATGATATAATGGTTGACATTTATTCTACTCTCTCTAGAGATGACATATTCATATTTGATGGTGACCCTTTTAATAAAACATACCCCCCTTATGAGGATATTTTAGAGCAAGAGGATATTATAAATACTTTTCTTAATATCACCTTACCTTAATTTGACACTCCTAGAGATCAAGCATTAAAATATGTACCTATTCCCTATTCTAAGGACATCTTGGAAAAAGAGGATCGTATCATTAATAATTTCCTTTATGCTCTCCCTTCTAGTGATGAACCCATGAACAATAAAGAGCTTGATAAAGTCAATGTTATTGTTCATGCTCAACCTATGGTAGCCAGCAAGTGTGTGCATAAATGTTGACACACTTTTATGAATCATTCCATCCAAGGTTGCTCAAGAATGAGGCCTCAAATATCGATCCATAGCTCTCTAGTCATGGAGTGCAAAGGTGTGAAATGGAGGCCCTCAGATTGACCTAGTTAATGTCTATGCAAGTACACCATGAAACGAGAGATTCAAATGCATGAAAATGAGATCTGCTCTATATGATTGCAATGCATGAAAAGAAATTAATCTAAATGATAACAATGCATGGCTAAATCTATGAAAGGAAATACAAATGCAAGATTAATCTATGAAAATAAACATGAATCTAATCTACATGAGTATACATGGATGCAAGAAGAAGAAGACAAGAAGATAGATAAGTTGCAATATCCAAGCCAAAGTGCTCAAATGCTCCTCCAAAATTGCTCTCCAAACTTGCAACATAACAATACTATGAAAAAGATGATATCAAAATGAGAAAGAGAGGTCTCCTTTCAAAGAAAAGTGAACGATTGAGATTAAGAGGCAAAAATCAAAGGCTATGATTAAGAGGCAAAAACCCACCACTTAGGAAGATGTGATGAAAAAGGGATTTTATTTACTTTTCATTTAATTTATTTCCTTTTTCAACAATTAAAGTGCTTTAAGTGGGGATTTTTATTTATTTAATTAAAAGAGAGGTTTTCTTTCAATTAAATAAATTAGATGAATTTTATTTAATTAAATGGGAGGAATTGAATTTAATTAAATAAGATGAATTTAATTAAAAGGGAGATTAAATCTTTTAATTAAATAAGAGGAATTTTATTTAAATAAAAGGGAGATTAAATCTTTTAATTAAATAAAAATAATCAAACCTTAGGAAATATTGAAATAATTGAATTAATTACAATTTGATCAAGGAAATTGATTTGAATTGAAAATGTTCCAAAGCATTGAT
>MU226578.1:4449962-4503663 GCA_018584345.1 Thuja plicata | reverse complement strand
GAGAGCAATTTTTACAAATCTTGCAACTCCATGCATAGAGAGCTATGGATCGATTTGTGAGGGCTCATTCTTGAGTTTCCTTGCATGTAAGGATTCATAGAAGTGCACTATTTTGTGTGTACACACACTAGTTTTTGTACCCCCACATCAGCCACTCCATACTCACTAGTATATGGTACCAAATTTATCTTGCCAATAGAGGTTGAGCTCCCATCATTGTGTGTATCCATTCAACACATCATTTTAGATGAGGAATACCAGGTATCTCGACTACAGGAGCTAAAGTCGCTTGATGAAAAGAGACAAAATACATTAACACATTTTAAAGAATATAAAAAATGTCTCAGGAGAAGCTACAACAAAAAGGTCATACCCTGAGCTTTTGAAGTTGGTTACCTAGTACTAATGGAAATCAAAAAAATCAAATGGAAAGAGAAAAACTGAGAAAGTTTGAAACAAATTGGTTGGGTCCCTACATCATTCAATCAGTCTATGGGTCTGGAGCATATCAAATATCCACATCAGAGGGACAACCTCTATCAAACCCCATCAATAGCTTGCATTTGCACAAGTACTATTCATATCTCTTAGAGACCTATTTCAAAAATAAATAAATAATTAAAAAAACAAAAAATGTTCCCTTAGCGAAAACTTGGCAATCAGGCATCTTCGGTGACACAAAAATAGAAATACAAGATAAATAAATCCGTTCGATGGTGAAAATCACTTTGGTGGCACCTTGGGAAAGTACCATGTTGAAAACCAAGCAATCTAGTTCCATGCATAGAGATCATTGCTCTACCATACATCAGAACTCTAACATGTTATCACCTGTCATCTCACCTCATATTTCGCAATACAGTTCATCTTGGCTTGAAATTAGTCAATTGTCCTTGTCTTATCATATCATATTCAACACAAATTTAGTCCAGCATGGCCATTCCATAACAAATTGCCCACTCTATCCTAACTGGGGAGCATCCCAATGTCATGATCCATCAAGTCCTGAAAAAACACCAAAAATATTGAAAATGTCCTGAAAAAATAGAATAATTAGAAGTATTCCTTCAAACTTTTCAAAAAACATTAAAAAATGTCATGAGAAAACACCAAAAACATTTGCAAAATGTCTTGAAATTTTTTCAAAGAGAGCCATTTAAAAAAAAAAAACCAAGAACATTCTGCAATAAATCTCCTTTGTACATAAACCAATTCTTTTGCATTTTAAAGTAGGCATTGAACGATGTCATACAACAAGTTTGAGCTTCAACGGAAATAAGTCAAAAATGTCAAACTAATTAGCTGGTCCTTAGTCAAACTGACCAAATTGTCATATCTATCAACCAAGTCACATACCAAACTCTTTTGTCAAAAAAATATTTTGTCTTAAGAGGGGGAACACTTGAAACCAGACAAGTCAACCTTATATGGGGTATCTCATTCTTGAAATCAAATATCATCAATTGTCGATGTCATTGTCCAAACTACTACACAGACACAGACACATAATCAATATGGTTGTTTACTTGTTGAGTCAAGTTGGTCTTATTGTGTCTACAGTTTTGCAAGTCATGTTCTTATGTATCTCCGTAAATACACAAGTGATTAGAGATACCAGGATGGTTCATAACTTATTTTTCTTTGTCTGATGTATGTGGGATGTTTACCATGAAGTCTTAAAAGAGTGTTTTGGATATCTTTGGTAAGAGCCTTCACATCCACATCCAATATCTAATTTCAAATCATGTTGCAATAGATAATTCAATTGTGATACATCACACATACCTTGACTCTTAATGCCTAACCTAGATGGATTGGCCCACTTTCCTTATTTGTTTGAAAGGTGCATGTTAGAATGCAAAGGGATAGTCATACCTAAATCATTAATATATGGGTATGATGGTATTTAATTTTTCTATATCAAAAGTGGCTCAATGATGAAAGAAATTGCTCAAATAAGTTGGAATTCAAAGGTGGTTAAAACAATTTAAGGTTTCAATTAGGATTCATTCCCATTCTCTCTCATCTCCTAACTATCACTACTAACAATTCTTTATGTTAGTCCTAGCAATTCCTTATGATAAAGTATCATGATACAACAAAAATATTACATCCCGCATCCATAAAGCATGTTAGTATGCATATATTATACATGTAGCACATATCATAAGGCATCCATCATCATATAAAGGCATATAAAACATAAACTCATTTAGCATAGTATATCATCTAATATGCATTACATTTAGTCGCAACATATAAAACACTTATGAAAATAAATAAATAAAACATAAGTTCATAAAGCATGGCATCACATCCTATAGAAAATGCATACATCCATAAGATAAGAAGTATATCATAGCATTTGGCATCTCATATAGGCATCATCATGAAAAAAGTAAAATATAACACATGCATCAAGATAATAGTGTAGGATTTGACAAATGCAAATCCACAGAACCTGAATACACCTACATGCAAATAACTTGTTACAAAGAAGAAGCACAAGAATGAAAAAGAAAAACTCAGAGATGCTCAAAAGAAGAGTCACAATTTTTTTCCCTCAGTTATGAAAAAAACATTACAAAGTTCAGCCTATAAAGGTGAACAAACCCTAAACAGAAAAACTAGGTTGCGCAATATAATTAATATAAAATATTAATTATATGCACTTAAGAGACAACTTGAGTGAAAAAAGAGTAATGAAACTAACTAATTACTCTAACACCCCCCTTAAGCGAAGCTCAGGAGGTAAGCTAACCTAGCACAGCTATGAAAGCAGGAAAAGTGGGTCCCGGCAACAAGGCCTGATCAGGTACCCAATACAAGAAATCTCTGTAAACTGGAGACAAAGGAGAAAACCCAGTGGGAAAAAATCCTCTCCAAAAAGAGATATAAAAGCAAGCAAAAGACAAAGAATGACTTCAAGAGACTCTCTCAAAGCCATGAGTATAATGCGTGCTGTCAACCCCCCTGTGAGAGAGGGTCGAGGCTCCAAAGCCCCCCCAGAATGAAAGAACCCCTGGATCAATGAACAAACCACTATGACTCCAATACAAAGGAGTGAAAGACAGGGAGCAGTGAAGAGGTAATCTCAAAAGATGAGGTGTCACTGGAAGGCCGAGCTGATGCTCAAAGGAGTAGACACGAGGATCCTAAAATGGAATCCCCAATGCAAGTGGTATGATAGGTGTGCTGACACTATCATGAGAGAGGAGATGAGTGTCCTCTATAGAATCCTCAACAACTACACCTAGTGGATCGATGAATGGAGCTGGGGGGTCTGGTAGTGTTGAGGAAGAGTCCTGCTGAAGAGAAGAAACCTCAACAAGATGTGGTGTGGCAGTCACATCACTGGTCTCAGGAACAACATAAAGGTTCAAGTGACCTGACTGTACCACATGATGCTCTCGCAGAAGAGGAGAGCTAAGCTCTGATAATGGAGATGGTGGACCAAAATGTGTGAAGGAGTAGAGATGGGTGGAATGATCAATTGTCCCTGTAGCAACAATGTCTCCTGTTGCACTATCCCTGATGAGGGTTGAATCTGCCGTGAACTCAACTGTCTTCCCTGACCCACTGAGAGTAATCTGATGAATCGAGAGAAGGTTTGCAGATAGAGATGGAATATACAAAACATCATTGAATGTGCCATCCTGAATGCTTATAGAACCTTTCCCACAGACTGTCATAACAGTGTTGTTCCCCATGAGAATGTGAGGAATAGGAGAAGCCTCAAGAGAAGAGAAGATCTCCGAAGAAGATGCCATATGGTGAGAAGCACCTGAATCCAATATCCAAGGGACCTGTGAAGGGGATGCAGCAGAAGCCTGGAATGCATGACCCTTTCCAAGATCCTGTCCAGCTGAAGAAGATGTGGCAGAAGACTGAAAAGTAGACCCCTGTGAGCTAGAAGAGGATGGAGAGGAAATAGTGCTCTTCTGAAGGAGAGCTTGCAAAGCCGCAATCTATTTCTCATAGCCATCAAACTTCTTCTAATAGCAAAGTGACTCATCATGGGTTCCCTTCTGACAATAGGAACATGAGGGTTTGTTAGTCTTTGATTTCTCCTTTTGAGGAGTAGATGGTGGTGCCTGTTTCTACTCTGGCTTCTGTGAAGATGAGTGGGCAACCAAAGCATGGCTCATAGAGCCAAAAGAACTATCGAGATGTTGAATCTTTGACTGCTCTCGAGTCAATCGATCACAAAAGGTCTCAAAGGAAGGCATAGTGTGCTGAGGGCCCAAAGCATCCATAGTGGAATATAAGGTGGAGGAGAAGATCGAAAACTATTCACGAAGCTTTGAGAGTATAAAAAAAATATGAGAGTATAAAAAAAATACACTCATTATCTGACTTGGTCTTCCCACATCCCTGTAAAACTAAATGGAGAGAATTGAACTTATCAAGAAGTCCTCAATGGTGGAAAAACTGTCAGGAGATAAGGATGTCAACTCTGCATCAAGTTGAAGTGCCCTGAACTCATTAACTGTGCCAAACAAATCTGCAAACTTGTTCCATATAGCCCGAGGAGTGGTCAAATTCTCCAGGTGAAACAGGAGACTGTCAAAAACATTCAGTGCCAGTAAGCCCATGGCTTCATCCATTTTATTTCTATGCTGAAGAGCCTCAAAAGGATGCTGAAGAACAGGTTGGTTCTCATCCAGACATGACCATAGGCCACGTGACATGAGTAGCTTGGTCATGTGTGCTTTCTAGGTGTGGTAATTGTGCGGTGTTAATCGGGCCACAGAGGGGTCTGACATTGAGAGAATAAAAAGACGGTAGAAGGGTCATTTTCTGAAATTAAATGACAGAAATAAAAAGCACCCCCCCACAATATATGATTCTATCCCTCGTACAAAAAAGAAACAATTACTGAAAGCACGAAAAGTGAGAAAAAAACCTGAGTTCTAGAGGTAGAACAGGAGCACAGAAGAAGGTGCAACTTTGACTACAAAATCTAGCAAGAAAATGGAAAAATCAAGAAATGAAACCTACACAAGAGCGACAGGCTTGGAAAGAGCTTTCCAACGATATAAAGAAGTCAAAAATCTGAGTCTGTATGAGCCCTGTAGGACCAAAAAGGCATAGGTACCCCCAAAAACCAAGCTCCCTGGAAAAAAACCAGACACTGGAAAAAAGTTGACGGTCAAATGGCCGTCGCCCGTCTACGGCAAATAATTTGACAACTGTATGGCTGTCAGATGACCATCGTCGGAAAAAAATTTTGGTGGCCAGAAAAGGTAAAAAATCGTCGGCAAATTTGAAAAAACCGCCGGGAAAAAGTTTTTCGGCCGGTGACGTAAGCAATGACATCACCTGGCTACTGTCGGTGTACCCAGTGGCGCACTGGTGGCCACCGAGCTACTCCCAGGCGGTTCTCAGGCGGCAGCGCTATTGCTGGCGGTGCCGCTGGTGGTGATGACTGCTCCGCCAAAAATCGGGGGCCGAGCACGAGCCGGTGCAAGGTGGCGCTAGGGTGGCGCGTGGTGGCCACTTTGGCTACCCTAAAATGTTGAAAAAAAATGTTTTTTTTTAATTTTTTTTTGAAATGTGTGTTGTACGACTTGGGAGGCTAAAAATTTTTGCCAGAGGTCACTGTGACCAAAATCGTCGAACTTTATATGTATTTTGACTCTCCCGAGCCTTCTGAGCATGATGGTGGAGTCCTTTTTGGCTCAAAGTACTCCAAAAAAAATTATTTTTTGCATGCAAAAAAGAAACAAAAAATATCATCCTACAAAGAATACCAGATCTGAAAGGCAAGCCCAGAACCCACTAGAGAGAAGAAAATTTTCCACTGTCGGCTGTGAATCACGGCTTCAAAAACCCTCAAACCAGGCAGTAGCAGGGAAGCTCTGATACCATGTAGGATTTGACAAATGCAAATCCACAGAACTCAAATACACCTACATGCAAATAACTTGTTACAAAGAAGAAGCACGAGAATGAAAAAGCAGAACTCAAAGATGCTCAAAAGAAGAGTCACAATATTGTTCCCTCAGTTATGAAAAAAATATTACAAAGTTCAGCCTATAAATGTGAATAAACCCTAAACAAAAAAACTAGGTTGCGCAATATAATTAATATAAAATATTAATTATATGCACCTAAGAGACAGCTTAAGTGAAAAAAGAGTAATGAAACTAACTGATTACTCTAACAAATAGGAAGTAAGCATCATAAGCATAATCATATAAGGTTTCCAAAATTGCATCATATATATCTCAAAATGTGTCATGATACAATGTCATAAGGAGATATCGCAATCTCGCAAAATATATGCAAAAAGTATCTATAATGATCAACTGGTACTGCCTCTACCCTCTAGTCTGGGAGGCCTAGGTGGTACAAAAGTTAAAGGTCCTACCCTGATCTGCCCCATAGGAGCGTCTGTAACTGTCTGGGAAGCTCTAAGAGGTTGCATAACTGCCCCACTCCCCTGAGATCTCTATGTCCATTGAGATCGATGAGAGGCGGTATAACTAGGTACTCTTTGAGATGCTAGAACAATGCGCTCATAGTGACCTCTCCAGTATAGTAACTCTCTGTCAGCTTCCCTCCCCTCTTGGTAGATCCTATCAATCATTTGCTATAAACTCAAATCTTATACACTGTCTATAAAGGTTCGTAACTTTGTCTCTATCTGTCTAGCTCTAGCCTCTACAACCTTTATCTCAGCTCTCATACTCTCCCTCTCCTGATCCATATCCCTTTGCATCCCTCTATCCTCCCCTCTAAAGTGGTCACCCTCAACGCATACCAGTAGCTCTGTGAGTCTTCCATTATCACTCTCCCATCTGCCTCAACAACCCTAGCCTTTTCCCTTGTCACCCTCTTAAGGGCTTTGTTTAACCTGCTATGTAGATCTCCACAATACTATCTCAAACTATCAACATCTGTAGTATCTATGTCAAAACCACTCCTCTCCACTACAACCTGGATAGGAATATCCTATGTAACCTTATCAAAACTACCCATGGATATGTCTATGAGTCCAGTGTCACCCCCCTCAATATCCATCTCATCCCTGGAAGAGTTGGATCCACTACCATCTCTTCCTCCATGACCAACCCATCTCTGCCCTTGTCTACCATGTGTCATCTGCGAAAGTCTGATGCGTCGTGTCATCTCTAATGGTACTGAACCACCTGGATCCATATAAGGAAAAGGCTTGTAAATATCCCACCATTCATCATACTCCACCATAGTCTCAACATCTATTATCATTGATCGCCAATCTCATCTCATAGAAGCTAACAAACCAAACTATGCCATTGTTGTCACGATGGAGATCACTAGTCCCCATCCTCTAACATCCATCACACACCTTGAAAACTATCATGATCCCACTGGTACTACTTGTTTCTCACCATACAGTCTCAATACCCTATCTGGTAGTTGTATCTCAACAATCCTCAAATACTGAGTAGATCGGCCAATCATATATCTCTCCTATTAACAAAAGTGGAGATGATCATCCTCACCATCCCACACGGGGCATCCAAAAATAGGGTCTCCATGTAAAATCCTTCAATGTGTCCAACAAGTATCTCCAGTGTCTGACATGGCCCATATTCCTATGAACCATTGTATCATAGTAGTACACATACAATTGTCCCGACTATATCGCTAGTCTGTCAAAAACTAGATGGAATACAACTATATGCTCAAAAGACCACACTTGTAAAAGTGTGACTCTGCATCCCAAGTTCTGACCCTCATGATATGCAATCTCATGTAAGTAGTGATATACCATGGCCAAAAAACATGTCCCCCAAGCAAACATTGTCCCTCTCAACCACATGTCCAACACAATCTTTCCACGCCTAATATGGAATCCATGCCCTCTCCTATTGGGAACCAAAACTCCTACCACAAACCCGCAAAGCATCACGAAGTATGGATCATAACCCATCATGCATACCCATCTAATGTCATAACCCTCCACTCCCAAGTCTGTGACACTGCAATAAAAAAAGTCACATAAAGCTTCTCTACCTGTCTGGATAGAGTACACAACCATCTCACCTCAAATAGTAATCCACAATATCCTATATACATTCTCTAAAGTGATCTTGCACTCCCCAGTCAACAATTGGAAGGATGATGTCTTTGCATGTCATCTCTTGCATAAATCAGTCACCAAGCCCCTATTAGCCCTAATCTCATGCATCAATGTCACATAAAGTAAACCCATGCTACCAAATGCTCCCACTCATCGTCACCTAGTCTATGTCTACAAGCTAGTACAGGGGGACAATTCTCCCAAGTAATTAGGACATCATCCCTAATTTGTAAGGCCACATATAACCCCCTAGTCAATCCCCCATGCAAGTCAAAGTCCACACTAATAGGTGTAATCATACTAATATCATTGCAAAACAACATATTCTATGCACATATGTCCACTACATAAATTACATTTACATACAAATAAAATAAAATGCATCCACCACATCTATTATGCATACAAGCCCATACATATTGCATACATGCACATATAAAGTAAAGTCATTCATTCATCTTATTTTCATTAGATAAACAAAGAACATTCACTATATTGCATTCATATAAACATAAAATAAAAACTTTCATACTCCATTATTTATATTAAAAAGTCATTTACACATTAAATAAAATTGCATTCACTACATAAAATTGTGTACATTTGAAATAAAAAATCTCATTTGACAGTCATATGCACAACGATCACCTAGCCTAAGTGTGTTGTTTGCACCTTTTATGTGTGTTGACTCCTTGTTGTATATGCATCGACCACGCATGATATGTGTGTCGATCACGTAACATATGTGCGCTAGTCTAACCTGATGAGTGCATCTCAATTATAAAATCGAGCCCTAAATAACACATTTTGAGTGCGTCATTTTGATTGCCTATGTATGGCGATTGCACCCTACGAGTGTGTCGATTCATCTTAGAGCCACCTAACCTAGTCTAGAATATAGCACAAAAAATAAGGAAAATTAAATGCAAAAAGTACAAAAGTCATCAGAGATGGGGCGTCGGCTGGACGCTGATATGTCCTGACTCAATCATCGATGTTTACTTTGTCCTCGTACTCCTCCATTGCTCCTCAAAACACTCAAAGACTGCTCCTTCCTCTCCTAG
Source organism: Thuja plicata (assembly GCA_018584345.1). Lineage (NCBI taxonomy): Eukaryota > Viridiplantae > Streptophyta > Pinopsida > Cupressales > Cupressaceae > Thuja > Thuja plicata. The sequence continues at coordinate 4,494,528 of MU226578.1, read as the reverse complement.
TTATCCAAAAGACAAATGTGTACAAATGATTTGAAAATGACCTCCAATCTTTATTTATACCCTCCCTACCCCACCTCGATGGATGTGCACAACTTACAATTCTATTTATTACGATGCTTTTCACCTTCTTGGGTCTATAAATTTCGTATATGACCTTCTTTTTCTGATCTGTAAGTTGCGTTGTGATCCTAATCACGATATCAATCAAATGATCCCCCATCAATTTTTTCGCTCATTTACTTGAGGTGCAGCATAATAACTATTTATTGACATTTTTTACAGGGGCATACCTATTGGAGTTGATGAAAACTCAACCCTACAACTCCCAAGAATCACCTGCATGCAAACACCTGTCACAAAAAGAGAGAATCAAAAGCTATTGACGCCAAAAGTAACAGATCTGCGAAAGAGGAAACATCCTCAATTGATTCAATAATAGAATATAGAATACAAGATGATTCAAGATCAATCAGAATTGATTTTACAAATACAAAGAGATCAAACCTTATAAAAGGTTATCAAAACCCTAAAAATGAGAGAAACCTAGGTTACATTATAATAATTAATTATTATATGCCTAAAGTTTAGCTTAAGTGAACTATAGATAATAAGTGACTTTAATAATTAAATTAGAATGATTTAATTAATAAGTGAATTAACTTATTACTCTAACACCCCCGCTTAAGATAAACTTAGGGAGTAGCTAAAACTTAGAAATAACTACTGAAAGTAGGAAATGGGTCCCGACAACATGGTTTGATTAGGTACCCAAGTACAAAAAAATCTTTGTAAAGAGGAGAAAAGAAGAAAACCCAATGGGAAAAACCCCTCTCCCAAAAGAGATGAAGACTAGCGAAGGACTGAAGAAGCCTCCAAACTAGAGAATGTCCCAGAAGATAGGAACAAAGGAAGAACGTGAAGAACATCACTGAAGCATTAAGCTGCAAACATCGTCGAAGAATAACTGCTAGAACCTCCATTGTAATAGAAAATTATCAGGTAGAGAAGACTGTAAACAAAGCCTTAAGAGCTGATCAATCGAAGATAGAAGGATGCCTCAAAAACAGGAATGAAAGAGTGTCCATATGGTAAATGATCCATCTCACTGAAACGCTAGGTACCTAGCCACTACATCTGCCTAGTACGTAGGAATAAATACTGAATAGATAGATCACTTCATTGAACCAATGAAGCATTAGAACCAACATGAGATACCCCCCCATAATGTTGAGCCGGGAGAGGTATGACAGGTACATTGAAAGAGGCTGCCAAGAATAACTGCATGTCAAAGAAAGTACAAACACATATAAAGGATGGTGTCGAGGATGATCAATATCTAGACACACATAATTAGGCTAATGTCATGGAAGGAACACTCACTTGACAAAGGTAGATCAAACCCCCCCCCCCCATGACACTTTATTATGTAGTGTGAGTACAAACAAACACAAAATGTGTAAGATCCCAAACATGCAACAGATGACACTTTATCTCAGTGCATTTGCAAAAAAGAAATGCTATAGAAATAGATGTCTACAATGATCAGGAATGACAAAAGCTGTAAGAACATATGTAATAGCTAAAAAGGAGTCATCCCATGCAAGGAAAATGATCCCAGGACCTGAAACATCCAAGATAATAACCAAATTGCAAAAAAAGCAAAAACCTAAATAAAGTGTACTTGGAGCACATGCTGGATATGAGACCCATATAATAAGATAGAGCACAAAACCAACTTTCCAATGATGTGCAAAAGTTAGAAATCGGAGCCCAGATGAGCAAGATATGGCTCCCGGAGTGCAAAAAGGAACCCTGACTTTGACTGGCAAAAAACCTTGCAAAACGGAAAAATAAAAAAACCAAACCTACAAAATCAGGTCAGGCTCAGAACCGGATTTTCGATGATATCTTGTTTGGTGAAAAATGCCTCCATTTTCTCAAGATATGAGCAAAAAACCGAAGAGGGATCCAAAACAAGAAGAACTCCAAGAAACCTCTACTAAATCTGGCAGAGCTCCACTAAATCTGGTGATGCCTCCAAATCTGGTGAGATTGCTAAATTTTTGGCAAAATTTGGCCAGTTAGTACGATGGCATGAAAATTGACGCAAAAATCAATTAAAAATTGTTTTTTTCTCAAAAAATGTGTTAGGCTCGTACATGCAAAAAGAGGGCTCAGATTTTAACTGTATCCAAATTGATGAGCCTTATATGAAAATAGGAGATTTTGGGCCTTCCGGACGCAACCGTGAGGTCGGTTTGTGACCAAAGTGCTCTAAAAAATAACTCCCCCTAGATCCACAAAAATCTAAAACTGAAAACCTCTTGAAACACAGATCTGAAGAGCAAGGCCAAATCTCTCATGAAGAGAACAGAGGCATGAAGATCTGGAGCTCTGATACCATATTGGAGTTGATGAAAACTCAACCCTATAGCTTCCCAAGAATCACCTGCATGCAAACACCTATCATAGAAAGAGAGAAGCAAAAGCTAGGGAGGCCAGAAACATTAGATCTATGAAAGAGGAAACTTCCTCAATTGATTCAATAATAGAATAAAAAATACAAGATGATTCAAGATCGACCAGAATTGATTTTACAAATAGAAAGAGATCAAACCTTATAATTTAGGTAATCAAAACCCTAAACCCAGGTTGCATTATAATAATTAATAAAGAATCAATTATTATATGCCTAAAGTTTAGCTTAAGTGAACTAGAGATAATAAGTGACTTTAATAATTAAATCAGAATGATATAATTAATAAGTGAATTAACTTATTACTCTAATAATACCGTGGCATGATTTTTATCAAATATGCACTACATGAAAACTATGGAGTCAAACCCTCGACAACATACAAATAAATGATGAAAAGTACATCAAAATCACACCCTGGATGACATACATATAAATGGTGAAAGAATACATCAAATAATAATGCAAAGGCACTTAAACCCTTAATGACATACTGACAAATGATGAAAGAATACATCTTAGTCAAACCCTCAACGACATACAAACAAATGATGAAAGAATATGTCTCAGTCAAACCCTCGACGACATACATATAAATGATGAAAAAATAAATCAAATAACAATGCAAACACATTACATTTCATATAATAAAGTGAAAGAAATGAAATGACTGAAACCCTCGACGACATACATATGAATGATGAAAAGATACATCAAACTCAAACAGTTGATGACGTACAAACCGTTGACAACATACATATAAATGATGAAAGAATACATCAAATAATAATGCAAACAAAACACATTTTATATGCTATAGCGAAAGAAATCAAATGATTCAAACCCTTGACGACATACAAATAAATGATGAAAGAATACGTCTTACTCAAACCCTCGACGACATACAAATAACTAATGAAAAAATACATCAAATAACAATGCAAACACATTACATTTCATATTACAAAGCAAAAAAAAATCATATGACTCAAACCGTCGACAACATAGAGATAAATAATGAAAAAACACATCAAACTAAAACCCTCAATGACATACACATAAATGATGAAAAAAAACATCAATTTGCAACTAGGAATGAGTAGAAGCAATGTTTACAACAACATTGGAAGGTTTAATTGGAGCAAAGGCGCTACCTGAGGGTCAAGGGAAACCCTTGACGACTCAGAGAGAAATTATGACGGCGAAAATCGTTCATGTAAAGCAGAAAAGAATATTGCGGGGAAAACAAAATGCCAAAACAACAAAAAAAATTGAACCTTTTAGGGCTCTGGGGTTAATAGGCATTGGCCCCGAAAACATTCGCAACATGTCATTCCCCACACAGTTATGGGCGCTGGGGTGTTTAGGAATGGGGACTTAAATGATTTTAACAGGATGTTGTATGATTTTGGAAGGTGATGATTGATTTTAATGGGATGTTGAATGATTTAGGGAAGGTGTTGAATGATTTTATGAAAACCACATTATAATGGGCCCACAATCGATTTGTTTTATAATTAAATGTATTTTTTGTTTTAATTAAATGTTTTTGGGTTTTACAATCAGGGGATTTGTGGATTTTTTTTTTGGCTATTTGGTGAACAGTTAATGGCACAACAGGTAGTATGTTTCAGGTGACACTTTGAAAATGTCACTTTTTAACTCTTCAACGTTTGACAATCTATAAAAGGAGTTTCGTTAATACCTAAAAGCTAATAAATTATTTTTAAGAGCTAACTCGCACACAAAGACAACCAAAAATAAATAATCAAAATCCGATATATAATTTAGACTCTACATATGAACAAAATTAAGGTGTGCACACTACTTGTGCTCTTCCCTAATCAAGGTTTGCATTGGTGTCAATTAAAATTTGCCGTGAGAAGTATATGAGAAATATGAGAAATAATCTTACCTAAAATGGGGCTCTTCATATCTGCCGTGGGAACCATAGTCTATTAACCGAATGGTTGAACTTATTTCCAGCTCCAACCTTTCTTATGTTTGGTGATTAATCTTATTAGACGGGTTTGCATAGTATTGTGAGCAAATATTAAGTACGCTTCGACACTGCTGTTCATCGCGGAAGGCACTCTCCAGGCAGCGGGAATTCAAAATTCTGAAAATTTCAATGGAACTTTGCTATTGGATGAGACTGGACGGGAATAGGTAAAACGGCAAGAGGGTCCAGGTCGACCATTCATATATTCACAGGATTGTTCATTTGGCATGATTCCTTGTTTGGGTGGAAACATTTGTGAAAGGGGTCTCGACTGTGGCATAACAAACCTGATAGCAGTTATCACCGTGTACATCTTTTAGAGCCGACCCTTACTCAAAATCATGGGTATTCCAAGTTCGTGAGCTCATTCTAGTGGCTGAAGACAGGAATTCGTGGGAAGAAATTACCGAGCGGCACCTTGTTTGGCATTGATAATTGATTCCCATTGCTGGTCTTCCTGTACAAAGGAAGTGTGCGGTAAGTTCTGTGTTGCTAAGTTTCTTTCTGCTTTTAAAGAAGCTAACCCAGGTGTAATACTGTCCAATTCACTATAAAGGGTTAGAGGGTTGTAATATTTGTGTTATTTATTGTTTTCTGATTTTCTGGCTCTTGCGCAAATTAATATTAAGACCAGAATTGAATACATTCTTCAGTTTAAAGATTTCCACAATCAATGAAATTTGTTGCTATTATACTTCTGGGAAAGATTGTGTGCAAGTTTTTAGTATCAACCATTCAAATCATACTCCATGATCTATCATGAGGATGTGAGAGTTTAAGAATGTAAAAAGATAATAGAATGTAGTCCAAGACTCTATAAAAAGAAGAGAGAGGGTGGGAAAAAAGAAGACATGGAAACCAAGAGAAAAGTGAAAACACAAAACGAAAAAGAGAAAAGCTTGGAGATAAAACAATAAAAAGAAAGGCCACCAACAAAAGAAGGAAATAAGGAGATTCAATAAACAGGCTACCACATTCCTCAGTGTTATTAGTGGAAGATATTGGTATTTTGCTATTCTCAGATTTTCCATTATCTTGCCAGCGTATGGATGTATTTCATTGTGTTTCATTTACTATTCAACGGCTTCATCATTGTGGCATGAAAACATTCACAAAACTGAATATACAAAATTAGAAAAGAAAACCATCGCTCTTAAGGAAGCATGCAAAGTGTTTGACAGAATAACTTAGGAAAGATAGTGACACTTTCTGAATAGGACTTCCGCACAAGTGTTTGATAAAATGCCTACGCTATGTATGTGAGATTTGTGATGTAATTTTGAGACAGAACTAGTAAGGGTTCTTACATTGTTCTCCACAAATACTCAGAATCTAGCAAAAAACAAACACTTCTTTTGAATTTTTGATGTATGAGTAGCACAATATCTTCCAAACATTGGCAATGAGCGCAAAAAATAACAATTCTAGAATTCCAGAGGTAGCCTCAACATTCTAACCCAAACAAGAAACTTGTTTAGAAGAGTTCTTGAGCAATCTTCAAGAATGGAAACAAAAAGAGGAAACAATTATTCAGCATTGCAGCTACCTGAATATGACCTCTTAGTTTCCAACTTCAAATCCATCTTTTGACAGTGTCAATGTTGGGATGATTGCCACAAAATCTCCCCACAAGTGAATTTCTAAGCCAAGCAGATGACTTAGCAGTAAGAGAATCCAAGACATCAATTTGAATTTACCCCTCCACCATAGCCTCAGTATAGGCCCTAGGGCAATCACCCTCTCCAAAACACCCTATAGACACATCCCAGACATAATCTATTTGCAAGCTTGAAGTACCAATGTCTTGCAACGTGCAAACCTTCTTTTCACAAAGTTCCTCAGAAACCTAGGGGACAAAGCAAGAACTTCAAAAGGAGGAACAACCTCCACACCATCGTCCATGTTAACAAGTCAGATTGAACAACATCAGTACCAAACACAAAATTTTTATCCTCCGAAACTTCTTGAGCAGAAGCTTTAGGAACCAGTTGATTGTTTTCGGGCAAAGAATCAATCCTTGGGGGGAGAAGAGAGCCTTTCCTCAACCCCCAAAACTGATTTCCCTCAAGAACAATCATATTAGCTTTCTTTACAACCTCAGACCCCTACGCCTTCAGATGAGTCTCCAATAGTATGTCAAGGAGAAACTCATCCTCCTCGACCCATGCACTAATCCAATCATCCGCCCCAAGAAGAACAATATCAAATTCACCATCTTCTGCATCATAATCAACAACATCCTCATCCAAAATGGCATCGCTGAGTGAGTAAGCTGTAACAGTCACAGCAAGGGTGTTTGCAAAACAGCCATTTACAGAAATAGAGGGATTTTTGTCCTCCCCAGCCTAGTTGCTGTTAAAGATTTGGTAGCTGCGACAGAGCTCCTTCATACCTGTGTTGTTCAACAACAGTTCTTGTTATGCTGAATTGTGTCTTCATCTTCTTTTTTGGTTCGAGCACCTGTGTGGATGTCATCCTAAAATTCTTTGTTCTCTGTTATGTTTTGCTAGGAGCTGATTCACGTCTGTAGCAGAGACACTATTGGGACTTTGTTACTGTCTGTTATTCACTCTTTAAGGCTTTGTGTCTGTCGGAAAGTGAAGCAACGTTCTTCTTATTGTCACTGTCAACTTTGTGGTAACCGGATGAGAGTTTTATTGAGCTCTATTCGTTCTGTATTCATAATGAGCATTAGATATAATGTCATCAGGCTTTCTTCATGTTCCACCGTGGCTTTCATTTACCTCCAGCTCAAGCATCGCTTATGTTTGTCTCCGTCATCCTTCCTCATACATGGTGATATGTTTGTTGGTGACACTTGTCAAGGCTCGTGTGAATCATATTGATGATAGGATATGAAACACTCATGTGTAACTGCCGTCGGTTCCTTGTCATGAAACGAGCATCGTTCTGTATTGTTGGGAGAGTCTATTCGCTTGCGGGACATAGACTTGGATAATCTGAGGTGTTTGTGTTCATGGCAGAGTTTAGTGTATTTGTCCTGATTCTCAGAATTGATGTGATCTCTGAGTATGCAGTTTGGAATAATCGTGATTTTCTGGAAAGTGTGTTCAGCAACTAATCTTGGGTGTATTGGTGGAGAGCTATATTGATAGTATGATTCGATCTGTATATGATTGATATCCTTATTCTGTACGACTTCTTCAATATTAGTTGTATCTGAGAGATACTAGTGATTTTGTTTTATTCTGACATATATATATATATATATATATATATATTGTCAAAGTGCTCAATCTGTAAAGTACTAAAAAGTAATAAGGCTTATTGATTGACTGTTTTGAAGTCATCAATCATAAGCGAGAAATTAGTGTATTTGTTTTGAGAACTCAATAAAGGTATCATCATTTTTGTGGGCTGGGTTTTTCACCCTCAAGTGGAGGGTTTTCCCAGGATAAGTCTTTTGTGTCCACTGTTCATTGTGTTTTGAATTTCAGTTCATTGCATTATTATCATTCTGGTTCAAAATTTAACATGGTATCAAAGCGGGTCTAAGGAAACGATCTAGATCCGAAAACTTTTTTTTTTTGTTTTGAATTACCCTCTGCTCTACTTTCAGTTTGCTTGTTTCAGCTTCCTACAATGGTGAATGGACTGGAAGTTGAAGACAGGTTGGATGGATCATCCAATTTCTCTTCATGGAAATTCAGAATCCTAATTGCGTTTGAAGAGAATAATCTTCTTGACTACGTGAATTCTAATGTAGCTGAACCTTCTGATGATACTGAGAATTAAATCATGGCAAGGAAGATTCTAATTAATTCCATTAAGGATCATCTGGTACCTATCATATCAAAGTTGAATTCAGCTAAAGAAATGTTTGAGACTCTGAAGAACTTGTATGAATTCAACAACACTAGTAGAGCTCTAGCTTTGAGACGTCAACTTCTTCATGATAAAATGGCTAGAGGAGAATTTGTTGTTTCTTTCTTTATGAAGATTACAAAATTAAAGGATCGACTTAATGCTATTGGAGATTCGTTTGTGGACAAAGATCTGGTTATATTGGCCATGAATGGACTTCCTCACTCTTGGGAATCCTTCATTCAAGGGATCAGTGGAAGAGATGAACTACCTAAGTTTGATCGATTGAGAGTTGATTGCATTCAGGAGGAATGCAGATTAGAGGCTAGAGGTAATGGACGTAAAACTCATAATGAAGAAGATCATGTCCTTGCTGCCCATACTTCTTAAGGGAAAGGAAAGAAAGGTAACTTCAAGAGGTTCAGAGATAAGAATTTTGATTCAGCCCCTGAATCTAAGAAGAAGAGGAAGGACCTCTCTAGGATTCAATGCTTCAGATGTGACAAGTCTGGTCACTTTGCTAGAGATTGTACTACAAGACCCAAGCATCAAGTTGCTACTACAAATGTTGAAAATGCTTCTTGTCATAGAGAGTCAAGGTAAAATTTAGAGGGGTTCTTATTTATTTTTGCTCTTTCTAGTAATGTTCCTACTGACAGTGATACTTGACTTATTGATAGTGGAGCCTCTCGTCACATTTACAGGTTACCGTGAGCATCTCTCTGATCTGAAAGAAAAATATTCTCACTTACAAGTTATTATTGGTGATGATGCTTGCTATTCTGTGAAGGGTGCTAGTTCTACATCTTTTCATTTAGATTCAGGAATTCCTCTTCATCTAAGTGATGTACTGTTCGTTCCTGGAATCAAGAGGAACCTGATTTCTATTTTGGCATTGGAAGATAAAGGTTATCATGTAGCATTTGCTGAAGGCAAAGTCCTTGCATGGAAGAACACTAGCATTAAGACAACTCGTGAGATTGGTGTTCGTCATGACAGCCTATATAGACTTTCAGCTCATCCTATTCAAGCCTTGGCACATGATTCAATAAGTACTAGTTAGCTGTGGCATAAAAGATTTGCTCATCTAAATTTCAAAACTTTGTCATCCATGGAGAAGATGGTAGTTGGCCTTCCAAAGCTAAATCAAGATCATGAGGGTGTTTGCAAAGGGTGTGCTCTAGGTAAGAACATTAAAAGTCCTTTTCATAGTAGTGAAAGTAGAGCAAAAGATATCCTAGAGCTGATTCATTCTGACTTGTGTGGTCCTATGTCTATTGCTTCATTAAGTGGCTTTTGGTATTATGTTACTTTTATTGACGACTTCTCTCGTAAGTCATGGATTTATTTTCTAAAATCTAAAGAGTCTGATGAAGTGCCGTCCAGATTTAAATAATTTAAAGCTCTTGTAGAAAATTTGTCCAATAAGAAGATAAAGGTTTTAAGGTCTAATAATGGGGGTGAATATACTTATGGTATATTTCAAAATTTCCATATTGAAGCTGGGATTAAGAGGGAGTTTTGTGTCCCTTATAATCCACAACAAAACAGTGCAGCTGAAAGAAAGAACAAGTCTATTGTTGAGGCAGCGAAAGCCACGATCCATGATCAAGGCCTTCAAACTTTTTTATGGGCAGAAGCTTGCAGGACAACGGTATATATTGCAGGACAATATGACACCCGAAGAAGCATTCACAGGTTCTAACCAGATATTAGTCATCTCAGAATTTTTGGATGTCCAATTTACATTCATGTTCCAAAGGACTAAGTTAGAAACTTCAGGAAAGAAAGACATTTTTGTTGGTTATAGTGAATCATCAAAAACATACAAGGTTTACATTCCAAGTAAAAAACAGATTGAAATCAGCAAAGATGTAGCTTGCAGAAGATCTAAAGAATCTAATATGGAAATTGATAGAGAAGATCTTGAGCCTTCTCAAGATATGGATATTGCCGTCCCGGATTCCCCTTCAGAGATTCAGAGGGAGACTACTGAGTTATAAGATTTTGTTGACCTGTTGATCCTATAGATACTACTGCTGATCCAAGTAATGCTTCATTTGACAAGAAGAGACCTTTGTGGGCCATGCATACTATGCAAGAGGCTGAAAAATATGCAGCCCCATGTGGCACTTTCAGGGAAAGTAAAAGACCTCATAAGTTTGCAGGATATGTTGCTTTGATGAGTTATATTATAGCATCCGAGCCTTCAAGTTTTGAGGAGGCTTCAGAACAACAAGTATGGAAGGATGCCATAATGGAGGAGTATCAATCCATAATCAATAATGATGTTTGGGACATTGTTCCTAGGCCCAGAGGTAAATTTGTTGTTTCCTCTAAGTGGTTGTTCAAAATCAAACATGCGGCTGATGGGAGTGTTGAGAAATATAAAGCCAAATTTGTTGCTAGAGGGTTTTTTCAAAAAGAAGGTATAGATTATGAGGAGACCTTTGCTCCTGTAGCACGATACTCTTCTATTAGAACTATTATTGCTATTGCAACAGTTAAAGGATGGAAGCTTCATCAAATGGATGTGAAGATGACATTCTTGAATGGGGTAATTGAAGAAGAGGTAGTCATTGAGCAACCAGAGGGTTTGGTGATTCATGAAAAGGGATCACATGTGTGCAGATTGAAAAAGGCGTTGTATGGCCTTAAGCAAGTTCCTCGTGCATGGTATGAGAGAATTGATCATTATTTGTTGAGCTTAGGCTTTCTAAAGAATGATGCTGATCCAAATTTATATTTCAAGCTAATTGATGTCAAAGCCTTAATCTTAGTACTTTATGTTGATGATTTGTTTCTCACTGGTGAGGATGATCTCATTGTTAAATGTAAAGAGTTAGCTTCAAAATTTGAGATGAAAGATCTCGATCTTATGCACTACTTCCTTGGACTTGAAGTATGACAAAGACCAAGAGAGATTATCCTGAGTCAAGGGAAATATGCTGTTGATATTTTGAAAAGGTTTGGTATGTTAGACTGCAAGTCCATGGCTATTCCTATGGAAGCAAATCTGAAAAAGGGACATGAGGTTGCAGCCAATTAAGATTTAGTTGATCCCACTATGTACAAACAATTAATTGGATCATTAATGTATTTGGTTAATACTAGGCTGATATATGTTATGCTGTTAACACTCTCAGTCAGTTCATGTGTGAACCGAGACAGATTCATCTTGTTGCAACCAAACATATTTTGAGATATGTACGTGGTACAGTGGGAAATGGTCTGAAATATTCTTCTTGTGAAGAGCTGAAATTGCAAGGTTTTTCTGATTCAGATCGGGTAGGATGTGTGCTTGATAGAAAGAGCACTTTAGGTTGTTTCAGCCTAGGTTTAGCTATGATTTCTTGGTGCAACAAGAAACAGTCGTGTATTGCTCAGAGTACAGCTCAAGCTGAATATGTTGTAGCTTGTGTGGCTGCAAGAGAAGCAGTGTGGCTTCGCAAATTTCTTGCAAGACTATTTGGGCAGCCTTTGGAACCTTCAGTGATTCTTTGTGACAACCAAAGTTGTGTGAAGCTTTCGGTTAATCTTGGTTTTCATGATAGAACCAAGCATGTGGAAATCAAGTTTCATTACTTAAGAGATATGGTTCAGCAGTTGAGATCAAGTACATTTGCACAGAAGAGTAGACAATGAACATTCTCACCAAGCCACTTCCCAGAGTGAAGTTTTGTTATTTTCGAGATAAGCTTGGTATTGTGGAGAATGATGCTCTTGTTAAGAGAGAGTCTCAACTTTAGTGATTCTTATTCATGTTGTTAATGCATTCTTCTCTGTGAGAGAAGTTTGAGGTGCAAGCCCTTGTTAATGCATTCTTCTTTGTGAGAGAAGTTTGAGGTGCAAGCCCTTGTTAAAGCATTCTTCTCTGCGAGAGAGGTTTGAAGTGAAAGCCTTGAAAGCTCTTGTTCCATCCTCTAGGAGTAGCCATGGTGGATGTCATGTGAGACTCCATGACTTAGCTTTTGTGTTTCTTTCACCCTCTGGGAGTAGCCATGGTGAACGTCATGCTGAGATGACAATATCATGTTGAGAATACATGTGATAAGGTTTTATTATTAACACTTTTTGGGTGCAGTTTTTTTTTGTGTTGATCTTGTTGAGAGGTTCCATGACACATATGAATGATCTCTCTCTTGCTAAGAGGGAGTCTTAAAGATTTGGTAGCTGCGACAAATCTCCTTCATACCTGTGTTGTTCAACAATAGTTCTTGTTATGTTGAATTGTGTCTTCATCTTCTTTTTTGGTTCGAGCATCTATGTGGATGTCATCCTAAAATTCTTGGTTCTCTGTTATGTTTTGCTGGGAGCTGATTCACGTCTTTAGCATAGACACTATTGGGACTTTGTTACTGTTCGTTATTCACTCTTTAAGGCTTTGTGTCCGTCAGAAAGTGAAGTAACTTTGTTCTTATTGTCATTGTGGTAATCGGTTGAGAGTTTTATTGATTTGTATGCATTCTGTATTCATAACGGGCATCAGATATAATGTCATCAGGCTTTCTTCATGTTTCCATTGTGGCTTTCATTTACCTCCATCTCAGGCATGGATTATGTTTGTCTCCGTCATCCTTCCTCATACACGGTGATCGTTTGTTGGTGACAATCGTCAAGGCTCGTGTGAATAATATTGATGATAAGATATGAAACACTCATGTGTAACGGCCACTAGTTACTTGTCATGAAACAAGCATCGTTTTGTATTGTCGGGAGAGTCTATTCGCTTGCACGGGACATAGACTTGGATAATCTAAGGTGTATGTGTTCACGACAGAGTTTAGTGTATTTGTCTTGATTCTCAGAATTAATGCGATCTCTATGCGGTTTGGAATTATTGTCATTTTCTGGAAAGTGTGTTCAACAACTAATGTTTGGTGTATTAGTGGAGAGCTATATTGATAGTATGATTCGATCTGTATATGATTGATATCCTTATTCTGTACGACTTCTTCAGTATTAGTTGTATCTGAGAGATACTAGTGATTTTGTTTTTATTATGATATATATATATATATATATATATATTGTCAAAGTGCTCAATCTGTAAAAAATAATAAGGTTTATTGATTGACTGTTTTGAAGTCATCAATCATAATCGAGAAATTAGTGTATTTGTTTTGAGAACTCAATAAAAGTATCATCATTTATGTGGGCTGGGTTTTTCACCCTCAAGTGGAGAGTTTTCCCAGGATAAGTCTTTTGTGTCCATTGTTCTTTGTGTTTTGAATTTCAGTTCATTGCATTATTATCATTCTGGTTCAAAATTTAACAGTTGCTACCAAAAATAAAACCACTAGGATGACCATCATTGCTAGGATTGCCTTCATCCAAGTCACCTTTGCTTTGCATGCTTTACTTGATGGAGAAACCTTTGTCGCTGCTAGGGTTTGGTGCATTACCTCCACCATCACTATGACCACCTTTGAAAGGATTCAAAATTTATTCCAAATTAAGGCTAGCTTAATTTGGTCAGTAAGAAATCTTAATTGTTCACATAGTAGAGGGCGACCCCACTAGGATTGATCCTTGGTTTTTGGCACTACATGCAAGAAGCCCCACTATTTCACCATAGGGTCTCCCCTAGAAATCTTAGTCTGTTAGTCTCAGCTGCTGTTTGCATATTTTTGGATTCAATTACTTGGAAATTACAAAAAAAACACAAAAATAATAAAGTCATAATCAATGTTGATGTTAAAGCTATGAGAGATATCTTTCTCTCTAAAGAATACGAGTAATCTAATTGACAGATCAAGGAGGCTGATTAAGATTAATGATAAGGGCAGCAATATGATCGATTGATGATATTAAGAAGATCGATTTGAGTAATCAATGACTAATGGAAACACAAGGATGATCAATATTATTATGATGACAACGATTAGCAATAACTGATGGTTTAGGAAGAGATGCGATCTCTTATAAAGAGATACGATTAGAGGAAAGGTCATCTCTCTTGTGAAAGAGAGACGACCCTTTCAGGCTACCATTTCAATATGAATATAATTTGATCTCATCGTTGAGGAAGGACATATAGAGAACGAGATTAATGCAGAAAGTATTCCGTTGAGTAACAAGTGATAGAAGACAAAGATAATATATACACACAATCCGTTGATACTCAGACCAATTCTTATCTATGTGCAGATCAATACATTCACAATTTGATATATATTCTCAGTCAGGAAGATATATATTATCAGGCAGTTCTATATATCCTCAAGCGGATATATCTATATAAATTAACAGGCAGTTCGATATATATACTCAGGCAAATATATATATATGTTTACAGACAGATCATGATTAATATACATTGGCAGATTGATACACTACTGTGTCATTTACTCACAGGCATTCATTCATCAGTCTAAGTGTTGACTATATTGTAATCAAACCTCTGCCATTATATTAAATATAATAATACTTTTGTTGCTGGGTTTTTCTCCCTCGTGAAGGAGGGTTTTCCCAGGGTAATTCTCTGTGTCTTATTGCTTTAATTTGTTTATTTCCTGCTTAAACATCTCTGATTATAAAAACAACAATCAAGACATTTCAAAACATGTGCATATTTTGTCAATTGTTACAATACCACTTGTATGGGAAAATAGAAGCATATTAATGATAGATTTCATTATTATTCCGTGCACTAAAATCTGTCATGACTATAGCATGTGCATGGTTGTAAGGCGAGGAAACAGTTTCAAATTGTAAACGTTGTAAGTGTAAGGCCTTTTTGGTACGTGGAGATATAAGAATGACCACTAATGAGAAACTATTAAAAATATTTTCAAATGACTTTAAAAACCCTCGATAGTTGAAAAGTAACAGATTGTGAAACAAGCAATCAACTTTTCTACTTCCAATTCTGTTTAGGATTCCTTTAATTCGACAAGAGGAGTGAACGATCAACATCGGTTATAAAGAAGCTATAAAGAAAGATTGGGAGTATTGGTTTTATTATCCTTAGTGATCTACAAAGAGGAGAATTAAAATTGTGTATCAACTAGAAGTTGAGAGTTGAAGTAGTAGAAGGGCTTGACAGAGAATGCAATCCACTTGTGTTTGTTCATTTGAGCAACTCTGATAGAAGAGGAATAGACACTACCATGTTTTCGATCCCTTAAGAAGGTTTTCCCAGGATAAAATCTTGTGTTTGTGTTTTATCTTTTCATTTTTAATTCATTTCATTATGAATTGCTATCTAGTTCCTCCAAACCAGCAGTCATTTTGATGTCCACATAGAATGGTAATTTTGTTTTGGTTCCTAGTTTCTAACTTGTTTGAGTGTAAATTCAGATCTCTCTTTCTCTCTTTTCCTTTTCCATTTCCTCTCGGTTCTAATTTTTCCATAGGTTGAAATTTGACATTTCTTGTTCCATGGCACATCAGTCTAATATGCTTTTTATTTCTACACAAACATCCAATTAAGTGTAAATGATTCATTTTGTTCAATGTTTTCACACCGTCTATGACTTTGGCAACAAGTGTCATATATCATGATAAAGGTAACTATGTTCCAAAAACATATTTTGATTGAAGGTTATGCTCAAGCGAGAAGTTGTAACACAATTGCATTTGCTTTTCATGTTACCTTTGTAAAAAGGTGTTTCGGATGACTTTTTTGATCAAGTTTTTTACTGGTATCATGCTTAGTATATTGCATTTCATTGCAGATGGCAAGATGGGATGATATTTTAATGCTTCCGGTGCAAGAGCCACCCACTATTGTGTTTTCCTCAGCTGACCTTAATTGGTCCAAGGTGGAGGGTTGGGGTCAGAATGTTGATAATGTTGCTCGCATTCCTTTCTCTAGAGTTGATGACTTTGTGAAGGGAGAATCCTCAAGCATTGAATATCCCACAAAGTTTCGTGTTGAGGCAAGGAGGAAAAAAACAGAATATAGTTCATATAAGCCAAGGGTAGATGGTTATCTGGAATATATCCTGTAAGTGGATATAGAATCACGATATTATTTTACCACATTATGATCAAGATCTTTTACAAGTTGTGGAAGAGATGTGTTTCAATTTACTTATTGAGTTTTGCTAATTTTTCTTTGAATTTTGTTCAGATATTGGTGTTGCTATGGCCCTGATGATCACAGGAAAGGAGGAACATCAAGGCCCAGTAGAAAGTGTATTAAACCATCAAAGAAGAAAAGTAGTGCTGGGCGACCACATACAAAGAGAGGTTGCATGTGTCATTTTATTGTGAAACGTTTGTATGCTCAACCATCTGTTGCTCTCATTATATACAACCAACGGAAGCATGTTGATAAGTCTGGTTCTCCTTGCCATGGACCACTTGATACTAAAGCCATTGGAACACTGGCAATATATGCTCCTTACATCTCAGAAGAACTTCGACAACAGATAACATCAATGCTATATGCTGGAATTTCTGTGGAGAGCATAATACAAAATCACAAAAAAATTGTGGAGAGGCAAGGTGGCCCCTGCAATCGTGATGCTTTCCTCTCTCGCCGTTTTGTACGCACAGTAGAGAGGAACATTAGACGATCTACACATGAATTGGATTCAGATGATGCATTGAGCATTAAATTATGGGTTGAAAGTCATCAAAATCAGGTTTTTTACTACCAGGAATCCTCTCATACTGATGCTTTCATCCTGGGAGTTCAAACAGAGTGGCAATTACAGCAAATGCTACGTTTTGGAAAAAACAATCTTATAGCTGTAGATTCCAGTTGTGGAACTAAGAAATTTAAGGTTTGCCTATTCTGGTCTTTCCTATTTTTTTTGAATAAAGTGTTCTGAAAGGCACATAAAAAGGATGACCATTTATTGATATTCTACATGCAGTATCCAATTTACACACTTCTTGCCTTTGATTCAAACCAAATTGCTATTCCCATAGCATGGATCATTGCTGGAAGGTTACAAATTCATGATGTTTACAAATGGATGGGGACACTTCATGATAGAGTTCGTGCAAAGGATTCTTCGTGGAGATTGAATGGCTTCATTATTGATGACGCATCAACAGAAATTTCTATAATCAGGTTTGTGACTTGTAAACTGTCATTTCTGGTAGCCTATGGTGAGAATAGTTAACCTCATATGATGTCTCTGTCCAGGGATGTCTTTCAGTGCACAATTCTCTTGTGCCTTTGGCGTGTACGTCATGCATGGCATAGAAATATTATAAAGAAGTGTACCAATCCTGAGATGCAGCGAGAGATGTTGAAGCACCTTGGGCACATTATGTATAATACATGGAGTGGGTCAAATGTCATCAATTCTATGGAAGATTTTATGGAAGATTTTGTAGACCATAGTGCCTTCATGGAGTACTTCAAAGCAAGATGGATGCAAAGAATAGGTGTGTCATCAATTTATTTTTATTTTTGATGTATGTCAATATATTCTCAACTCCTAAATGATGCTAATGTGGTTTTTTAATGTATGTCTGAAATCAATCTCCACACAACAGATTATGCTAATATTGTTTTATATGTTTGTAGAGATGTGGGTGACTGCAATGAGGATTCTACCTGTTGCAAGTCAGGAGACTTGTGCAGCCATTGAAGCATATCATTCTCTACTAAAATCTAGGATGTTAATTTCGCCAGACGTGAGCACATATCAACGAGCTGATTGGTTGGTACACAAACTGACTAATGAGGTGCATGGTTACTTTTGGGTTGATCAATTTTCAGTAGAAAATGATCTATGTGGATATATCAGAGATGAAAATTATGCTTCCACATCATGGCGCAAGGCACTCTTAATTGCAGACAGTGATGTTATTTTTAATGAGAAAGATCACACTGCAAAGGTTCTTAGCCAAAGTGATCGGACAAAGACATACATTGTTTGGAATCCTGGTTCAGAATTTGGTCTTTGTGAGTGTTCTTGGTCTATGTCAGGCAACCTTTGTAAACATGTTATTAAGACTGGTATGGTTTGTCGTGATCGTCAGATGGCTAGACCATCAATGGCACTGCAGACATATCATCAGGCTTTGCTTAGCCTGTTGCGAGTTCCACCAAATGGATCAGTTGTTCTTGATAATGCCATCTCACTAGGCATTAGTGTGCACCAGGATCTTAAGAGACAGGTCGAACCAGCAAATCATAGTTGTACTAATTCTCTGCTTACTCCAGTTCCTGTTAAGTGGATTTGCAAGAAGAGCAGAACTTCTAGACCGAAGGCAACTGTTGTAAATGGAAATAAAATAAGTGGGCATAGAGTTACAACTGATGCTGAAGATGGAGCAATTAATAAAACCGGCCTAGATGAGAATGTTATGACTGACGCTGAAGATGGGGCAATTAATAAAACCGGCCTAGATGAGAATGTGTTGACTGATGCTGAAGATGGGGCAATTAATAAAACCAAAACTGGCCTAGATGAGAATGTTATGACTGATGGTGAAGATGGGGTGATAAATGAAACTGGTTTAGATGAGAATGTTATGATTGATGCTGAAGATGGGGTGATTAATGAAACTGGTTTAGATGAGAATGTTATGACTGGTGCTGAAGATGGGGCAATTAATAAAATTGGCTTAGATGAAAATGTCATGACTGATGCTGAAGATGGGTTTATTAATAAAACTGCCCTTGATGAGAATGTGTCAACTTATGTTGAAGATGGAGCTGTTAATAATACCGCCTTTGATGAGAATTTTGCAACTGATGCTGAAGATGAGGCTATTAATGATACTGCCTTAAATGAGATTGCTGCTACTGGTGCTGAAGATGGAACTGCTAGTAATACTGCCTTCAATGAGAATGTTGCAACTGACAGTGGGGAAGGGGTTATTAATAAAGGTGCCTTAGATGAAATTATTACAACTTATGCAGAAGATAAGGCTGTTAATAAAATACTTCTGGATAAAAGTGTTATATCTGAATCAATGGATGCTGAACAAGGGGCTATTAGCAAAGGTGTCTTAGATGAAATTGTTACAACTTATGCTGAAGATGAGGCTATTTACAAAACTTCCTTAGATGAAATCATTTCATCCTATGCAGAAGATGAGGCTATTAATGAAACTGCCTTAGATGAAATTGTTGCAACTTATGCTGAAGATACTTCTATCAGTAAAAATGCCTTGGATGATATTGTTACAACTTATGCTGAAGATGAGGCTATTAATAAAACTGCCTTAGATGAAATCATTACAACTTATGCTGAAGATGTGGCCATTAATAAGTCTGCCTTGGATGAAATTGTTGCAAGTTATGGTGAAGATGGGGCTACTAATGAAACTTCCATGGATGAAAATGCAGACAACATCATAAAATTGCAACTAAGAGATTTATAATGATGTTAACATGACTAAGAAGACCTGATCAAGTGAGTCTTAATGTGCAAAATGTTTATGTTTTCTATTTTTTATGAATTACAACTGTAAAATTGAACTTTTTATAATGTTGCTTCACTTTTAATTTTCTAGGTAATGACTTGGCTTTCTGTACAGTTGCAGATGAGTGTCTTGTCTGCCAAAGGTGGATGCTGCCCCTTTCAGTTGCCATGAGTTTTTTCCGCATGGAAAACAATATAAGTGTCATTTATCTCCAGAATTCAAGCTTCAGCAGGAGTTTTCCCCAATCTTGAATTGCATATCAGATGATCTCTGTGGCTACCCTTTTAATCTGTCTAAAGCTAACATTTCAGCCGGGATGAAAGGTTTAAGCTTTTGTACCAGCCAAATTGTGAGGGTTCTTCAGTTGAAGGCATTGCTTGGTATAAGTTCTTTTAGTGCAGTGTTTAGTGACAGCAATGCTTGGGCAGTTTGAAGCAACAAGAGAAACCTGGACAGGAGGCTATATTATTACATGTACACACTTTACGGCGAAGGATTTTTGCATGGATCTGTGTGTCTATATTATCTCCCTTAGGCTATTGATGAAATTGTTTCAACATAATTGGAGCCATCTAACCTATTGGATCCTTTGTACCTTAGGTAGTAAGAGAAATTCTCTCCTATGTATGCATGGATATGTTTGTCTAGATTGGCTTCCCTCTTAGGTATGGGTGGATGCACGTCTAAATTGGAGCCCTTTCCTCCCTTGGAAGTAGGGGAGCAAAGCTTCTTTGACTTAAATCAGAATCCTTTCATATTCAAACAATTTTCTTTGAAAAAAGCGTATGGCCATGAAGGATGATCTGTACAATTGGATCTCAGAAAACTGAAACTTTTTAATCTAGATGCTTCACATGTTCTCTTTTTTGGAAAGGGATTCTTCATTCTGACTTTTAGTAAGAAGAAAGACAAATCTGCAATCTGGAGGAGTGCCCTATATTCCTTGGGTAATATGCACCATCCTTGAAGCCTTGGTACCAGGATTCTTTCCTGTTATGGAGCATTTCTGTATTGTTACAGAATTGGTAAGTCGTCAAAATCTTCCTATTTATTTTTGGTCTGCTGATTTACAAAGCACACCAGAAATCTTGGAAAATTTGTGTACAATGAAATCTCGCTGGGGGATCATATCATGTGTCAAATTTTTTATTGAGATGGATCTACGCAAACACCTTACTGAATAAATACAGATCATGATTGAAGAGGTTAAATGTACCCAGGAGAGGCCCCAATTTAAATCTGCCAGATGATGCTGTTCAGGATTTAAATTTTGGAGTAAAAAAGGACACCAGCAAAGAGATCCGTTTGAGAAGCATGATTTCAAAGATGGAAAGCATTTTTCTGAAGGCAAGGCCAGGTCTAAGCGTGATGGAAAATTAGAGAAAAATTGTTTGGTGATCTGTTGCCCAAGGAGCTAAAACGAGTTTATAAAGATAACTGCTTATCCCTAAAGAGTTTTATTTTAAGGAGCAGTAGATTCCTCAAAAGTAATATTTAGATGCCTGGTACCAAAGCCATCTCGCAATGCAGAGCTGTGAAGATAATTAATTTTATTTAACTCCAGCTAAAATGATAATATTCCTGGTAGAAATACCAGCCTAGATGCACAAAAGACAGTGAACAAGTTAAGGATCAGAGTGGTGAGGACAATAATTTTATTGCAAACATATTAAATTTTTAACATTGCAAAAGGGTACATATTTTCCCATTGATCAAATGAGGCAACATCTTTCTTTCCCGCCATTCAGATGCACCAAATTCTCTGGATGATTCGCACAGCAATCTTTAACACGTATGGGATGGGAGATGGAAGATGGGAGGGATGGATTTGGGCACTGACTATCCAGTATGTTTGATATGAATAATCAGTGCCTCCGGTGATGACCGTCAGTGCAATCTGGTGGGTCTATAGTCACAGCTGTGTAATGAGAAGGACAATAATTGTTTACCAGTATAAGAACATTGAAAAATGGTGTATCATTTACCTGTAATGAATAGCTTATGGTTAAATAGTTTCAAACTTTGCTATGTAGCTGATAATGGTTTTTCTTTTCATTTTATGTTTCTTTGGAGTACAGGTTGCCAACGGATGGCCCTTTAAGGCATGTCCTGCATGCAGTCTGTTTTGCTTGTTTTTTCTGTATTTCTAAGCCTTTACTACAGTAATATTGGACAATCAAATAACTTACTGCAACAAATAGAATCATCTGGATGATATTATTGGTATGATTTTTTGTTGATGTGATCAGATTTGGATAGGGTTGAGGGAAGGGGCAACCTTGTCTATTGGCCGATTTTTTTCTGTTTGCTAGATGGTATCAGTATGATACCCCAGGTCACTGAGGCAATTATACCCTGCCACAAGCCATGCTTTGTATGCAAGTACATGATTCCGTTTGAATCCCAAGTTGCACCTACTCTCTAATGCAAAAAAGAAAGGAATTCTACCCTGGCGTGCACACTAGTTGTAATTAGTGCATATTCCCATAGGAACCTTTTAAATTTATGTTGCAAAAGTTACATAGGTTGCATTGTTCACTTCAACACATGATTTGAATCGTTTCTTCCAACTTGTTTGTTTTTGGCTTTCATTGTTGCTTTTGCCTATTTGAATACCAGCTAGCGCCAATGACAGGTTTGATTTATTGTTAAGGTTTCACAGGAGTGTCTTGCAGGGGTATCTTCCATGAGTAACAATATATGCTAGAAACCAGTTTGAGTTACTGGTTAACATATTCAGCAAGCTGGGATAGGGGTTTAGTTGTACTTTCATGGTCATGGAAAAGGTTTTTTCCTGAGACATTTCTGATCTTACGGTCTCCAAAATGAGGGATGTTGCAAGTTTAATCCTGTGTCGTTAAATGTTATTTCTAGATTTGCTATCGTCCATAACACTAGCTTAATTATAGTTACTTTGTTAGAAATGTGCAACTATTCTCCAAAGCTAGGTTCAAATGAATTCACCTTGTTGCATGTGTTTGTAAGTATGCATATGTAGCTTCTTAAATCTGGTTATGCCATATTTGGTACAGTAAACCCACAACGAACTGAACTCTAACAAGAATACAGTTAACAATGTAATGGAATATGTTGCAAATTCTGAACTACTGCTAATATGGGTGTTGTATTTTATGTTTTATGCTGCACATGGTGACTGGCTGGGCTTCTGTACTATGAGGCTGATGGGAAGTGATCTAGGTATGGTGGTCTTAATGGTATCGTTGAATGCTGTAGGCTGGGTTCTTTCATCAATAATCAAGAAATTAAGAGATACTTTAAGGCAACTAAAGTTTAAACTCTTATCACAAGCACAGAAGCATACTGCCACAATTTTTGAGTGCTTTCCCTTCTCTATTGATATAAACTATTTGGTCCTTAAAAATGCCATCTGTGGTCCTGTACCCTCTGGAAGCCATGGCTTCCTTGTCAGCGTCTTCAATTCCAACTAGCTCAAATTATTGTCAACAATGCTCCTACGAGCAATTGAAATCTTTTTTTTTTCTGCAACAGCATGCATTCAAACAGACAGTTGAGACTTTTTTTTGCTTACAAAAAGGAAAATGGGATTTTTGAGGCCTTTTCCTCATCCTAGAACTTATAAAACATGAATTCAAGCCAATTGATAATCTCCGAGGTTTCCTGCCATATTGAGGATGCCCAAGGGATATTTATGACCGACGTTTTTCATGAGGAGGACAAATGCAAGCCTTCGAAGGGAGACCCTTGTTTTCTAGTAAGCCTGGGCTTCTCAGGAGACACTGCTCACCAGCATTCAATTGCACTAAAGATTTGCATAATACGTCTCAAGTTTGAATCTAATTGCCTATTATTCCTATTGAGCGTTGGCACAAGTCTTGTCTTTAATAAAATTGGATCAGTGAAAGAAGAATTTGGGCAGCTTCAGAAATGGCAATCATATCAAGAGATATATACTATGCTAGTATATGCATATAGTACATGGCAGGAATTGAATAGACACAATCTATCACGTATACATTCCTTTTAGATGCAGCATCTATCACTAACATTGATATTTTGTTGGAGTCTGCCCGCTACAACCTATCAAGTGTACATTCCTCTTGACTAGAAACTAGGTGTTCAGATCCCCTTTCTAAAATGTTAGGCTATGCCATAGAAACACAAGATCAACGTTCCAAATGTTAGAATAAGTTATAGCAGAACTGTGTATGTGGCAAATAAAGTGCAGATGTGTCTTTCATCAAACTCTTTCAGTTACCTGTCCATCATCAACAGTTTGCTGTCAAACTGTTTACCAGAATTATAGGGAAGTTGTTGTCTCCTTGTTTGTATAAATAAGTATCACTTGATCAATACTATGACCAACTAGTTCTTCTGTTCTCTGTGTTTTTTTCCTGCTGTTCTATTCTTGGTTTATACAGCTGTTTTTATATCCCTGTTTCGGTATCAGAGCCAGCATTCTATAATTTCCTGCCCTCCTTTATTTCATCGTGCCCTCTGCTATCACTGTAATTGCAGTTTTGTGGCATACAACTGTGTTCTATCTGGAATTTGGCTGCCTTACAGCTATTGTTGAGAAGCTGTTCATAGGAGTTCCGTGTAGAGGGTGTGGGATGGCTGCTGTGTCAACCTGTGGTGGAGGAAAATGAGAATGTCTCAGATTTGAAGAGTTAAAAGAAGTCTACTGCTGCATAGTCTGGTGCAACCGTTAGAGCTGAAGTGTAAGAAATTGTAAAATTTTACAAAATCTGTTGTTTTACTATTGTGTATTTTTCAAATGGCAAATATCACAGATTCTTATCTAATTGAATCAAATAAGTTATAGATGGCTCCAATAATGTCAATTGGAAGTTCAAAATGCAAACTCTGATGGAAGGGTAAAATGTTTGGAGCATTGTAAATGATATTGAGGCCAAACTCACAACACAAGAGGCTGTTCAAGATTGACAGAAAAGAGAATTCAAAGCTAAGATTCTCTTGTGCATGTTTGTAAAGAACTTAGTTATCCCTCGTGCGAGATATCACTATGCCTACTAGTATGTAGACAATTATGAAAAGTTTGTATGAAATTACAAATACAAACATAATTCCGTTTTTAAAGAGCAAATTATTTTCAATCAAAATGGAAGTAAATGAAAGTATTAGTGATTATTTATTTAGAGTTAACTGTTGAAGAATTAGAGGAGAAATTGGCAGATATTGGTGAACAAGTCTCAAGTAGTGATCTAGTAACTTACTTTCAATGAAATGTTGAGTGATTATCATGTCTTTATTACTAGTTTGGTTGCAAGGGAAAATACACCTTTTTTCCTGAAAATTTGACAAGCATCCTTCTACAAGAAGAAAGAATGAAGCATATGAACAACAAATTTTAGAAAATGGCCAAAATCAAGAAGCCATTCAAAGGAAACAACAGAGCTAAATTTAATAACCAAAGTATAAAGATGACAAAAGGTATAAGATGGGACATCATCAAAATCAAATTCCAATTTTTAAAAATGAAAATTGTAACTTCTATGAAAAATCTGCATATGATATTTATGAATGCTTGGAAAAAAGTATAACGAGTCCCAAAATAATAAATATGAAGGTAACTATGATAGTGGTGAGAATGACTAAATGATAACCTTCGTAAGTTAAAGTTGCTTATTTCTGATTTTGCTCTTTTTGATGAAATAGACGATCGTAATAATTGGTTCATGGATTTAGGGGCATCAATCTACATGTCATGTCATAAAAATTGGTTTATATTTTTTGTATGAAAATGATGGTAGTAAGATCTATTTAGAAGATGATAAGTCTCATGACATAAATGATATGGTGTTATAAATGTTCAACTGCCTAATGAAGACGTAAAATAACTTGTTCATGTAATGTATGACTCAGAAATTAAGGGAAAAAATCAACATCAGTTTTAACCTTTACCAATCAAGGTTTAAAAGTTGAGCTCATGAAGACAGGTTGCCAAGTAAAGGATATGAAATATCACTAAAATGTGATTGTTGAAGGAATCACAACAAGAGGTTTGTATAAACTTGATGTCAAAGAAGAAAGTTATCAAGAATTGACTTCTACATATGTTATAACTAAAGAGCTATGACACATGAGATAAATGACCATTTAAACCTTAAGGATCTTATTTGTCTACAAAGAAAAAAGATGGTGCAAGGTCTTTCAATGTTTTAAAAATGAACACATTAGTTGTGATGGTTGTGCATTGGGGAAACCATAAGAATGGATTTCCAATAAGGACAAATCAAAGGCAAGTAACATTCTTGAGTTAGTACATACAAATTTATGTGGTCCCATGCAAACATAAATCACTTGGGAAGGTTGTTACTTTCTTATATTTGTTGATGATTTTATTAGATATATTTGGGTCCATTTTTAAGAAATGAGAGTGAAGTGTTTGAATATTTCAAAGAATTTAAAATTATGGTTGAAAACTAATAACTCATGTTAGATTCCTAGATTAGATCAAGGGGGAATATACTTTAGAAAATTTTGTGAAATATTCTAAAGATAATGACATTGAAGCAATACATAGTTCCTCATAGTCCAAAGCAAAATGATGTGGCTGAAAGAAAAATAGAACAATTGTTTAGTGTGCTAGAAGTATGCTCAAAGGAAAGAATCTCCCTAATAATTTGTGGGTTAAAGCAGCCAGTACAAATGTTTACTTGTTGAATAGAAGACCAACCAATCATCTAGAAAATAAAACTCCTTATGAAGTTCTCATTGGTACTAAACCTGTTGTTAATTATTTGAGAATTTTCGGAAGTAAAGCATATTGTCATATTTCAAAAGAAAATAGGAGAAAACATGATGCAAAGTCACTCAAATGTATTCTTATTGGTTATTGTGCCAATCACAAAGCATATAATATGTATATTCCTACTACTCATAAGGTGTTTTTTAGTAGAGATATCATATTTCATGAATTTGCAAATGATGATCAAGAGGAAGAAAAAGATGATAACATTACCTAATAGAAAACTACTTGAGGAACATAGTAAAAGTTAGATGATAAATAGGAGATATTTTTCACAAGTAAAATTGTGATATTGCCATCAGGATTGACTCATGAAACATGGGTTAGTGAGTTTGACAAGAAAACTACATAGTTGAATCCTGATAGCAATATCACAAAAGTTAAGATGTAGATCAACAAACTCATGATCAAAGTAGACATGAAGCAAGGTAAGGCAAAGCTACTCCATCCTACATACAATGAAGCATTAAGAAGATTAGCAAGGCAAAATAAGACACCAATCAGATATAATGATTATGCTCTAATGGATCAAATAATGAGTGTAGATGAACCTCAAAACTTTGAAGAAGCTAAGGATCATAAGGAATGGATGAATGCAATGTGAGAAGAATATATCTCAGTTATTGATAATGACACTTGGGAATCAACTATATTACCTACAAATAAAAATTCTTGTAGTCTCTAAATGGTTGTTTGAAACTAAGTTTAAAGATGATCATACCATTGATAAATCCAAAGCTAGATTAGTTGCAAAAGTATATTCGCAAAATGAAGTAATAGATTATAAAGATACTTTTTCACCTATTTCTAAAATGAATACTATTAGACTTATGATTGCGCTTGCTACTAAGTTTAATTGGGATCTTCATGAAATGGATGTTAAGTCAGTATTTTTGAATGATGATTTTAAGAAAAAATACACGTTGTCCAACTTGAAGGCTTTGTAAAGATGGTGAAATAAATTTTGGTATGTGAGTTAAAGAAAGCATTGTATGGTCTCAAACAAGCACCAAGGTCACGGTATGTGGAAATTGACAAGTTATTCTTTCAAGGGTATATCAAGATCCAAAATTGTACACAAAGAAAGATGAACATAGAAATGTTGTTTTGATTTCATTGGATGTGGATGACTTACTCATAATAGGAAGTGTTATAGATTTGATTGATAACCAAGGGAGATTTATCACATGCATTTGAAATGAAGGATCTTGGCAAAATGTATCATTGTTTAGGAATTGAAGTATGGAGACAAAATGGTAAGACTTTGATTGCTCAAATTATGCAAATAAACTGATACAAAGGTTTAATATGAAAGATTGTAAAGCAACATGTGCTCTATTAGAATAAAATGTCAAGTTTTCTTGTGATAATGATAATACAAAAGTCAATGAGACTTCGTATAGACAAGTGGTGGGAAGTTTGTACTTTGTGACCACTAAAAGATTGATGCAACATGTTAAGTCAACATACTTAACCAATTCATGATTAACCCTCTTGAACCTCATTTGAAAACAACAAAGAGAGTCATTTGATACCTACAGGGTACCATAAATTTTAGCATTAAATACTAACCATTTGAATGTTGAGTTGACAAGTTATTCAAATTGTGATTATGCAGGTGATCTAGATGATCGTAAATCAAGTGGTCATGTACTCAACAAATACAAGCTCTAACACCACACAATTTCTCAATGGAAAAAAAGAAAACTAGAGGCAAAGATAAGATTTATGCTTGCAATGCCTTTAATCAATTGACTACATTTATTGCAAATATAAATAATGATGATGCAATCAATTAACCAATTAATCAAATGATATGAAATGGTAGTCTTGTCACAATTGCACCCTTTCTTGGCCTATGACCCTCAAGAAACCTTGTGAATCATGGAAACAACCTTCAAGTGTGGAACCTCAACACCTGAAAACCTACTGCTAACCTAACCTAACAACTTTCAGGGAAAAAAGAAAGAAGGCATGCAGAAAGTAAAGGGGAGGTGATGCACCTAGATTCAAACTTTGATTTCCTTCTTCCTATAACTGCACAAGACATCGATAAAACCCGTTGGAAACATATATGTTTGGTTGTCTGTTGTCATTGATGTCAAGCGTTGTGTTTTGGAGGCATTTGTGGTTGCTCAAACATTGTCGTCCGAATGTCTACTACTCTTAGTGAAGTAAGTTTGTGTACTGAACTTTTAAGAACAGTGGAAGACAAGTATGTATTCTGAATAGTGGAAGACATGTATGTATTCAAAGCTACATTACAGTGGAAGACAAGTATGTATTCAAAATAGTGCTACAGTGCACTGGAACACAAGTATGAATTCAAGACAATGGAAGTCAGTTATGCATTCTGCAATCTTGTAAAGATGATGGTTAACAGTGCTTGAGTGTTATATTCTTATATTCAGAAGTCTGTGTGGTCCAGTAAACAAAGAAATACAGTTTTGCAGTTGCAGTTAATAGGGCTTCATTTTGTGCTTTCCATAAGGTTTCTACTCTAGAAATAAGGCTTTGAAGGTGTTTTGATACTTATGCAAATGGATTCAGGTTTTGGTCTTGGTTGTGGCATTCTGATGATCCAAAAATTATTTCCGCTGATCCGGAAACTATGTAATCTAGTGTTGCAGTTATGTTCAATTGGTGTTTAGGTCCGGAGATGTGTTGTGACGAATTTTGAAATCAACTGTTGGCATGTGCTAGTGTTTCTAACGTGGTGTATAAATCTCACCGTGGCGTGTGGGGGTCCAGATTCAATTGGCATGTTAGGTGGTT
This sequence comes from Thuja plicata, assembly GCA_018584345.1. NCBI lineage: Eukaryota > Viridiplantae > Streptophyta > Pinopsida > Cupressales > Cupressaceae > Thuja > Thuja plicata. The sequence goes on along the minus strand of MU226578.1, from coordinate 4,465,359 downwards.
ATTTGGTCACTGTGTTTCTACACGTAATTATGAGTCTAGCATTGGGCTGTGTAGCGTGTTTGCTCTCTCTCTCTCTCTCTCTCTCTCTCTCTCTCTCTCTCTCGTCATTCAGGTTTGGAGTAATGCATTTAATAATTATCTCTTATCTGGATGGGTTCGTGTAATGTGTGACCTATGTATTTAATGTTTATCTCTTATCCAGTTGAGTCCACTCTATGATTTGGTCTGGATGCTTTTTGCATGGGACCTTATTGCATTTTGCTATTGCCTTGGCTGACTTGTAACTTAAATTATAATATCCCTTTGACATGGCTGACCTTGTCGTAATTTCCAACGAACTATCTTGTATATAAGTACAATTTATGCTTTGGAAAAATGTAAGGTGTGAAGCAAGTGAACAATGTGTGAACCAGTAAAGATCTACAATCAACATAATAGTAGAGTTCAGTGACAGTAGCAGTGAAGTAAAGGCAGTAATAATGTTCTACTAAGATTGGCAGTGTTGTGCATATCAACTGCATCATCAAAAGAATCTCTCTTTATTCTTGTAAATATTTGTATAAGCCTTGTCCTTGAGACATAGAGTCTTGGGTGCACGCGTTTTTTATTGTATCTTGCTACTTTGGCAATAAGCCTCTGTTTGCAAGTCTAGAGCAGTGAGCTCCTATTTGTATTCATTGTTGTATTGGCACTGAGCCTTATGGTTGCAAGTCCCAATAAGTGAGATATTACCATATTAGTGTAATCAAAACTAAATAAATTAGTGAATTATTCTTTGTAGGCAAGTGTTCACCATATTTTTTTACCAATTTGGGTTTTCCACGTATAAAATCTGAATGTTCATATGTTGTTAGTTTTGTTCATTAGTTGTTTATTATTTTATGTGATGATTATTGAATTTAGTTAGTAAGTTTTAGTTGATGCTGATTCACCCCCTCCCCCTCTCAACATCTAGAGTGTCCAAACTTACACAATTTCCTATCTTTATTAGTTCCCAAAGTTGTATGAAGGTTGGAGCTTAATAAGACTCTGCAAGGAATCTAAACATTCACAAACAAAATCTATTGAGCATGTTAACACTGTCAGGCAATCCAGAAACATAGAAAAACACATCCAAACAAGAAGGCAAATTAATTTTCACAAAACATTTGGACTACAAAATGCTAATTTTTTTTTTATCAACACAAGGCAAGGTGTTGCTTATAGTTACAGAAAACATAGAATTATATAAAAGAAATAGGAAGAAGATCTGAAACATGATACAAGATTTCTTTTTAAAGAGCCAATATAACTCAGGTTAAGCATGGAAGTAAAAACCCTAACCAGACTAGGGTTTAGTACAGAAGAACAAATCAAATGAATCAAATCAAAGATATGATCCTTGCGTGTATCTTGATCCTTGGAAATGACAGAAAGGGGGACACAATGAATGCCCCTTTTGCAGGTAAAGAGAGGGAAACAACCCCCGAGGAAGGCCCTGCAACTGATAGTCTAAACTGATCTCTGATAGATAAAAAGTCATCTACAAACAATAAATTGACATGGGTAGCACTTGGATTGCGTATGCAGAGTCTGGAAGTAGTTGTGGCACTACCTGCAATCAACAGATTTACAAAAGAGTTGCTAGAGCATTCAATTTTTAGTCCTCTTCCTGGTAAAACCCTTCATAGCCATTGAAAATCAAATTTAGGTTGTCAATTTGAATATCTTCCGTTGCTGTAGGATTTTCGTACGTGATCAGATGAACAAGAGTCACTGAGAATCACTCAATGGGCATTTAAAACAAAACAGTCAATCATCTGAAATAATCAGTCAACGTTGAAGTGCCCTAGGCTTAAGATGGAAACGTCTAAACAGCCAACTAAAACGTTGAGTAGCTTTTCTTCAAGTGTTTTTTAAGTGTTACCAAGGTAACACTCAACGTTTTAGTTGGCTGTTTAGACGTTGCCGGTTTAAGATCAGATAGTCACTGAAGCAAAAATGAACTCTCAATGAGTTTCGAGTATCACTTTAGTGAAACATTAACTGCCACCGTGGACAACCCCTTAGCATTCTTTTTCCTTTATTTCTCTTCCTCCTGGGCAGTCGTCGAGAATACTTGAGAATCTCAACAAGCCCCGAGATGCTATCATACCATTTGCATGGATCGAAATCCATCTGTTCTTTTCTTTTCCTTGGGCACTTTCTAAGACAAGAAATAACTTTCGTTGAACATCGGGGGGACACCACATCACCATTTAAGGAACATAATATATTGCCTCCCTCTTCAACTGGGAACTCAATGAGACCACAAAAGAACTTCACTGAGTGTCTGACCTTCAATCTTTTGTTCTATCAGAGCATATTTCCACTATTCATTTAATCTTCTAGGGGAAAAGATCCAGTAGTCGCCCAAGCTAACTTCGCACATCTAGAACTCCTAAACCGTAAGTCAGATTTTGCCCATTTTTTTGGTGTATCTCCGTAGGTGAGTGAAGTGCTTAAAGATAAGGTTTCATCTTTTGGGTATCCACGGAACTCTCTGTAGGGATCATGGAGCGCAAAGTGGTCCGAAAGTGCCATTTCAAAATGCTCACCAAGAACCCGACCCCTAGACCCCCAATGGTCGACAATATCCAATCCAAAAAAAATGAAATTGGTGCCAATAACCATTCACATAAACATTAATATATAAGTTATTTTTAATGTGGACCTTCTCACTAGGTAGGAAATGGGGCGAAGGGGTCATTTTAATTAAATCACATTGTCCCTTGCCTTAATCGAAATCCCATCAATTTATACCCCGCAGAGGACTCGACTTAACCTCTCCTTACCCCATACCTACTCACTTGAACACGTTCATAGCTCACCGCCTACCACGTAACCGCCCGTGGGTAACCCTAATACTACCCACCACGAACCCTAAACTTGGGCATTTTTTCCTTTTTCTTTGTACATTCTTGAAACTTCAGCTTCCACTCCCGCTCCCACCACTTTTGTTTCTCTGTGTGCGAGGAGGGTTTTGAGAATCCGCTCAGAGCTACTACAGGTGAGGGAATCCATACTCCCATCACGAAGTAGCAAATATCTTAGGGTTTTTTTTATCATTCAATAAGTGTTTGTAAAGATTTCCCTGCGCTGACAGTTGTATGTTTCAATCGTTTCACCTTGAAATCATTGCATGTAATGTGATAGAAACAAATAATTAGAGGAAATGGGAAATAAAAAGTGTATATTGTCGATTTAATCAATACATGGTGTTGTAAATTTTAAGAGTCTGGATAGTGCTGACTTAGTTTTGTAATGTACTCCATGAATGCATGACAACAGTGACTTAAACATTTATTCATGAATACATTACAAAACCCTATTACTACCCACCTTGAATCCTAAACATGACCATTTCTTCTTTTTACATTCTGGAAACTTCATCTCCTACCGCTTTCATTTCTATGTGTGCAAGGAGGGTTTCGTGCATCCGCTCACAACTGCTAGACGTGAGGGAATCCATCCTCCCATCACGAAGTACCATTGATATCTCATGATTTTTTATCGTTCAATAAGTGTTTGCAATGATTTTCCTGCACTGATACTCGTATGTTTCAATCGTTTCACCTTGAAATAATTGCATGTAATGTGATAGAAAGAAAACAAAGAGGAAATGAGACAAAAATAGTGTACATTGTCGATTTAATCATTACTTGGTGTTGGAGTTTTTATGAATCTGGACAGTGCTGACTTAGTTTTGTAATGTACTCAATGAATACATTACAACACTTACTTAATACTTTTATTCATTGAATACATTACAAAACTGATTCTTTCCCACCACAATTCAAATTTCAAATAAACCAGCCACTTCAATGGCCAAATTCCTATAAGAAGGATACAGTGCCATGTAAAATCCATTGAAATTCCTTATCTGACATCTTGTGGTTTATTCTCTGTAGTCTGCATATTCTCTGGTCTTGTTTAGGCTGCTAGGCTATCTCGTATATTTCTTGGTTATTCCTTGTTTTTGTATGCTTATTGTAAGCTTACTACATGTTTTCATTACAAATTAATTGCTTTCACTTCTTATTGTCGGTTCAAATATTTTGCAAAACTAAGTCATCATATAGTCAATGTCAACTTTACAATGCATGTATTCAATGTCAACTTATCCTGTTTTCAATTACTAAAGATATCTACTTGCATTGTGCTCATGGGTTGCTTGTTGCTCATGGTTTACTGTATGCATTAGTTAGATGCATGGAAGATTCTTAGTCTCAAATTTCACAGTGTTGACTTACTTTTGTAATGTAGTCAATGAATACATTAGAAAACTAACTGAGCATTGAATACTTTGACTTCTATTAGTACTAACCTTATATATTGAATGTAGTCAAAGTCAACTTAACAATGCATGTAGTCAACGTCAACTTAACCTATTTTCAATTACTAAAGATATCTACTTGCATTGTGCTCATGGTTTTATTGTTTCTCAATGTTTACTGTATGCATTACCTAGAAGCATATTTCACAGTGCTCACTTTCTTTTCTAATGTATTCAATGGATACATTACAAAGCTAAACTCAACATAGCGAACTTGTTATGTTGGAATCTGATTTCTACTTGTTTTCTATTTGTACTTGTTATTGTATTCATTGGATAGTTTCTTTTCAATTACTAATCAACCTATTTACTGTATGCAAAACTTAGAAGCATGGAAGCTTCATTTCTCATATTCACATGTCCTACTTAGTTTATTAATGTATTCACTTAATACATTACAAAACTAAGTGACCATAGTGCAACCTTAGTTTTGTAATGTATTCAATGCATAAACGTACTGGTCTCTATAGTTGCATGCCTTTATATTATAAATTTGTAAGTTAAGTAGGATACAAAATCAGTGAAGGGGTCATTTTATTTAAATGTTTTTTGCAGCCTTAGTTTTGTAATGTATTCAATGAATACATTACAAAACTAAACTCAACATAGTGCACTTGTTATTTTGGAATTCAATATCTACTTGTTTTCTATCTGTATTTTTTATTGTATTCATTGGATAGTTTCTTTTCAATTACTAATCAACTTGTTTACTGTATGCAATACTTAGAAGCATGGAAGCTTCATATTCTCATATTTTACATCCCTGACTTAGTTTTGTAATGCATTCAATTAATAAATTGTAAAACTAGGTCACCATAGTGGACCCTTACTTTTGTCATGTATTCAATGAATGCATTACAAAACTGGGTCATCATAGTGCAACCTTAGTTTTCTAATGTTTTAATTGAATAAATGTACTAGTCACTATAGTTGCATGCCTTTATATTATAAGTTTTTTGTAATGTGGACCCTCTCAGTACGATACAAAATCAGTGAAGGGGTCATTTTAATTAAATGGTTTTTGCAGCCTTAGTTTTGTAATGTATTCAATGAATAAATGTACTGGTCACTATACTTGCATTTTTTTCTCAATTACTAATCAACTTGTTTACTGTATGAAATACTTAGAAGCATGGAAGATTCAAATTCTCATATTTCATATGCCTGACTTAATTTTGTAATTTATTCAATTTATACATTGCAAAACTAGGACAACATAGTACATCCATTGCCCATGTTGTGGAGGAAGTTGACTCTAAAAGTATCAATGAAAGTGATAAAGAAAATGGGGAAGCATATCACAGAGACTAGGAAAGTAGTTTGGAGGAAGGTGAAATTGGGAGATTCCTCCCCATCATCCCCCAGGTTGGAGATAGTGAGCTTGGATCTAGAGTGACCAACTTTATGCTTGAAGAGGAAAATATACTAGTCAAGCCTGGAGAAAGAACTATGGAAAGGGATTTGAGTCCTGAAACGCCTCAAGTTAAGATAAGATGGGGGGAATCAGTGGATGAGTCGAATCCTTTTTTTTTAAAGTGTAGAGGACATTTGGACTGAGGTGATTCACAATAAAAAGAAATAGGACAGAAAAGCTGACCAAAATTTAGGGATTCCTCTAGGAGGGGTCATCACTAGAGCTATGAAAGCGGATGTAGGAATGCCTAAATCTCTGATGGGTAGAAGACCAAATAAATTTACTAGAGAACATGAAAGTAGACAAAGCATTGTGGATGGGTGTCAACGTACCATCCAGGATATGTGCTCGCTAGGTAATAAATGAAGATAATTTCCAAGAATATCAGGAGATTAAATAACCCCCACAAACAAGACCTTCTTAGAAATTTTGTTAGATATCATAAGACAGATATTATCCTCATACAAGAAACTAAAATGGCTAGAGATAGAGTTGAAAAAATAAAAGTGTGTAAGAATTGTGGTGTAGTTGGTTGTAGTTCTGAAGGAGGCTCTGAAGGCACGACCTCTTTCTGGAACTTAAATTGTATTAAAGGAGAAATCTTAAAGTCTGAAGGCAATATTAACTCTATAATATTTAGTCATGTCAGTGATGGTTTTAGCTGGGTTCTCTCTAATATCTATGCGCCTAACTCCAAGAGTGGTAGGGACAATTTTCAAAAATTCTTGGAAGTTGAGAGATGTGATTTTAAAAGTGATAGTTGGATGGTTGTAGGAGATTTCAATACTCCCCTTTGTGACTCTGAGAATTATGGTGGGGTTCTTTCTCAGAGTGATAGTAGTTTGACTCTCATGGAGTTCATAAACAATCAATCTTTAATGGACTTAGAGCTCAGAGGAGGTAACTTTACCCGGACTAACCGAAGAGTTGGAGATGGTCTGATCCAAGAAAAACTTGATTGGACTCTTATCTCAACTGATTGGATCCTCAACTTCTCTTGTTCGTTGTTTGACCTGCATCATATTGGATCTAACCACTCCCCTATCTCTATGCACGCAAACCCTAACTCTAGTAAAAGGAATACCCATTTCAGATTTGAAAAGATGTGGCTGCAACACCCGGAGTTGGAAAGGAATATTGCTGAATGGTGGGATGTCTTTGTGGAGGGGACGACTATGTTTAGAGTTGTTAAAAAACTTAAGATAATTAAAAATAAAGTTAGAACTTGTAATAAAGATGTTTTTGGAGACATTTTCAAGTCTAAAATTAATGTTCAGTCTGATCTCAAGGATTTTCATGATATTATTCAGCAGGAGGGATTGTCAGAGGAAAATAAAGTTAAGGAAAATAAGGTCTAGGCTAAGTATCACAATATTGTCTCCAAGGAAGAAGTTTTCTGAAGGCAAAGGTCTAGGGATCTCTGGTTAAAAGCTGGGATAAAAATACTCAATTCTTTCATATGACAACTCAAAAACATAAAGCCGCCAATAGAATTGACTACCTTTCCAGCAACCAGGGTAAGCTGGACAAGGAAGAGGAAATCAAGAAGGAAATGATAGACTACTTTTTGACCCTTCTTTCGGCTGATACCTCTCTCTCTTTAGATAATCATAATTTTTTATTAGAAGCCATCCCTAGTCTTATTGACAAGGATACTAATGATATGTGTTGTAGGATTCCTTCTAATAAAGAGATTAAAGATGCAATTTTTTTTGTTTGAAGGTGAAAAGTCTCCTCAACCTGATGGTTTCCCTGTGTTCTTTTTTCAATATTTTTGGTCCATAGTGGAGAAGGATTTCGCGGTTGCAGTTTAAGAATTCTTTGGGGTAGGATCCCTATTGAAAGAAGTTAATTCTACCTTCTTTGTCCTTATTCCCAAGAAACCTGGCGCTGATTCGGTGGATAGTTTCAGACCTATCAACCCGTGCAACTCTTTTTATAAGATTATTTCCAAAGGCCTCACACTCATAATTATTTCAACCCTTCCTTCTATTATTCCCCCCAACATAATGGTCTCATGCCAGGGAGACAAATTTTGGACTCTATTATTGCAATCCATGAAAATATCCATTCATTGGAGGCATCTCAGAAGCAAGGTTTCCTTATGAAAGTTGACCTATCAAAATATTATGATAGGGTGGACTGGGCCTTCCTGTGCAAAGTTCTTGATGATTTTGGTTTTAATAGGAAAACTATTCATCTAATTCACTAGTTGATTTATACGCCCTCTATATCTGTCATGGTGAATGGTTCTTCTTCAAATTTCTTCTCTCTCAAGAGGTCTTCGCCAAGGGGATCCTATTTCCCCCATTCTCTTTTCCATTCTAGCTGAAATACTGGGGAGATTGTTTCCTAACTTTGTTCATCAAGGTTTGTTGTAGGGCCTTCATCCTTCCTCGAGCAATCAGTCCTACTCCCATGAAAAATTCATGGATGATATTGTTCTCATGGGTACCTCTTCTATCAAGGAAGCTAGAAATTTGAAGTGGGCCCTCAATATTTATTCTAATGTCACTGGTCAATTAATCAATTGGGAGAAAAGTTGCTTATTTTTTTGTCAATACTCCCCCTCTCAGACAATAGAAAATGGCAGCCATTCTCGGGTGTAATATTTACCTCTTCCCCTCTAATTACCCGAGGCTTCCGCTGGGGTTGAAACCTTCAGAATATTTTTGGAATAGCATCATTGAAAGATTCAATCATAAACTTGTTGGATGGAAAGGATCCCTCCTCAACCAAGCTAGGAAGATCTTGCCTCTTAAATCGAGTCTCCAGAATCTCCCTGTGTATGCCCTCAGCCTATTCCACATACCTTCCAAGTATGATGATAGCATTGAGAAATTACAGAAAAAATTCTTGTGGTCGGGAATTGAGGAAAAGAATCATCTTCATTTGGTGGCCTGGGAGAATGTTTGTAGACCTATTAAATTTTGGGGTTTAGGCATTAGAAGAATTAGATAGGTTAACCAAGCGTTACTAGATAACTAGATCTGGAGTATTTTTTATGAAGAAAAGGAATGGAAAAAAAAATCCTCAAATCTAAATATCTCTTTTCTACTCCTAGTTTAGGTGATTTCTTCTCTTCACCTACTATTGTGCATGGATCCTTCATCTGGAATTTCATCTTAAAGGCTAAATCCCTTGCTACGGTGCTCACTGGAGGTTAGGTAATGGAAATAGAATTAAGTTTTGGGAGGATCCTTGGCTCAAGGAGAAACCTCTTATCTAGTTCCCTGAATTTTCTCAACTCGTTGTTATCTATATTAGAAGGTATGGAAGAATGGCATCAAACTATTTGAGGGGGGAAAATTGGATTAGACTCAATTGTATTGCGTCGGTGCTGAAAGATATTGATCTAGATCTAGTCCCATGGGTTGTTAATGAGCTTTGTCAAGATCAAATTATCTAGTCTCTTAACCTGAATGGTTTTTTCTCGGTGTCCTCGGCTTATTCCCTCACCTCCATCCAGGAGTCTTCTCCCTTTTAGGATAAGGTTTGGACTTCTTCTCTCACCTCTAAGATTAACATATTCTATTGTTTGTTTGTCCAGGATCAGGTGCTTACTACTGAAAACCTTGCAAAACAAGGGTTTGTGCTTCCTAATAGATGCTACTTGTGTATGCAAGAGGCTGAAAACTCTACCCATTTGCTTTTGCATTTCCCCTTCTCAAGGGAAGTGTGGTCGATAGTGCTGCATAAGTGGAATATCTCTTGGATTCTCCCAAATACCATTAAATATTTTGTGTCCCAATAAAAATTTCCATTTTCTAATTGCTTGGGGAGACTTCTATGGAAATTTACTGTTCCTCATCTTATTCAATTAATATGGAAGGGAAGGAAAGGAATAGTAGGATTTTTAGAGATGAACTTTCTATTCCCCTGGTTGTTAGATCTAAGATCATTAGAAATATTGTTGAGAACATTCATGTTGCTTGTGATCATTGTCCTTCTTTGCTGGAAGAAAATCAAGATAAGAGTGTGCTAAGTAGCTAGAATTTCTCTTTGATTTCAAAACCTGTGGTAAGAAAACGTGATGGTGTTGTATGGTTTCCCCCCCAGCTGGCTGGCATAAGGCTAACTTTGACAGTGCAGCTAAAGGTAACCCTAGTTTGGCGGGTTGTGGTGACATTGTTAGAAACACTCATGACAGATGTACGACTGTTCTTTCTCTTCCCATTGGCACCCAGACTTGTCACATGGATAAAGAAATGGCCTCTCTCCTTTGTAAGATTGCGAAAAATCAAAATTGTACTAAACTATGGCTTGAGGGTGATTCCATGAATATCATTAATTATATTAAAGGTAATTATAAACCTTCATGGAGTATATGTCACATCATTGATCAAATCAAGACGCTTTTAAGTAGCTTTAAGGCGACCCACGTCACCCATGCATTCCAGAAATTGAATTTCGTGGTGGACAACTTGGCCAATTTGGGGGTCTGATATGATGATAACAACATCTAGCAAGGTGAACAAGGATTAAAAAAAGAGGTTTAAATTCGTCTAAATTACAACCAGATCCACCAGCATCCTGGTATAATTAGCATTAATGATGACATGGAAAGATAATTTGATTAAAAGGCAACTCGAAGGCATTTCCCATGCTCAAGGAACAAAAAAGTAATTATTGTGAGTGTGGGAAATAGAATGTTTCAGCTTTTTTATAGCCTACTGAAGGTGTTCTATTCATTATTTTTTCTGTTCTCTGTATCTTGTTTTGGGCTTTTCGAAGTGTGATTTTCTTTGTGAAAGATAACTGTATTTTGAATTCTGAGACTATGGGAGGAAAGATTAAGAGAGAAACCTAGTGTTTGCAAATGGAAGGAGGACAAGGTGTGGAAGAAGCTCAAAGAAGGTGGAGTTACGTCTTTTATGGAGAGGCTTCATGGCTACGATAAAGACATTTTGATGGAATTGGCCGATAGCTGGGATAATGGTAAGGTTACTCCGTGTGGAAAAAATTTCGCTGTCACTGAAAAACTTATAACTGATATCACGGGTCTTAATATGCCTGGATTAAAATACTATAGGGTTCGTATCATGGCCCAGAATGTTTCCCGTTTGTATCCCCAAACCTCTGTGGAAAAAGCCCTCTTGGTGAAACAGAAAGGTGATTTCTATTTGCGTAAGAATATGAAAATGTTCTGGGGCAAAATTATTAAGGCTTTAATTCAGTACTTTACCTTGGAAGGTCATTACACTAGAGTCCATAATTTCCATTTTATGCTAGTCAATCATTTTAGATATCATAGGAAATTTTCTTTCCCTTTTTTACTTCTGAAATATTTGGGTTCGAGTATCATGGAGAACAAGAAAAGCCCAGATACGCCAATTTTGCATGATGGGTTAATTCTTCTTATGCATGACCATGAAAAATTTAAGCTAAAGGACTCTACTTTGGCATCTAGGAAGGAGAAAGACAAGAAAGGCAAAAGAATTCTTACGAATGAGAAAAGCCCTCAAAAGAAGAAGCTCAAAGAAAACCCTAAAAATGATAAGGATGAAGAGGCCCAAATCCTTACTAAGGAAAATGGGATGGATACTGAGGATGAAGTTGGAAGGCAGGAGAAGGACAAGGATAAAATTGAGTTGTCTCACCATGAAAATATGGAGCTGGAATTTGATGAGGAAGCCATAGAGGAGTCCTTGAAAATGGAAAGTGATGAAGCCACTAGTGATAATTCTAGTGATACGGATACAGAGGACCCTGATTACAATAATGATTTAGAGCAAGAGATTAGTAAGGAGGATATTGAGGAAAGTAAAGAGCCTGATAATCCAAGCCCTAATGTGCTTGAGGAGGTCCTTATGCCTAATGATGTTGAGAACCCGACGATTATGTCTCTAGGTCTTCCTGTGTCTGGAAACTTGGAGCATAATGTTCCCACTTCTCCAGTTCTTATGGACTATGAGGATTCGACAAGAATTGAAGACAATCTGTCGCTGAATAATTCTGGGAATGAAGAAGAAAAAATTGAGGTTAAGAAATACAAGATAGGTGAAGAGAAAGAAGAGTCTACAAAATTCTAGGAGGAGATTGAGGAGAAAAAGGCGGGGAAAGGCTTCATCCAGACGTCTAAGGATCGTGCAGATATGGATATGCAGATGAATACCTAGCTCTATGAAGAGATCAAAGATATTAACCTCAAGCACTCTGAACTAGAGGAAAGAGTGGATAAAATTTCCCTCATTATGGCCAAGAACACGGGTCCTTCTGTGGAGGGTACTGGTGCTAATGCTGCTGGGGATGACAAGGTGCTGATGGAGAAACTGGAGCTTAGAATCAATGTTGTGGTTAATTTCCGCTTACAAACTACTTCTAGCCGCATTCAAGGAATTGAAGAAACTCTTAATAGAATCATGAAATAGAAATTCAAAGTTATGAAAGTTACCACTGAGAACCTGTGTGCTCTCCTGGCAATGTTGGAAAGAAATACCAACACTATTATCAAAATTGATGATGATGGTGATAAAGGGGCCATCTCTGATGGTCCGGGTTCAAGGAATAGGGATAGCTCCAGAAAGAATAAGATGGACAATACCAAAGAGATTGTGAATCTCAGGGAGTCCATTCAACAATATGAATTGTTGAACGATGAAATTGAGGAATTCATGAAAAGTATGAATTAGTCCGGTGATTTCTTGGCCTCGTCACTGTTTTTTGGTTTGTTGTCCATGTTTTGCTAGTAATATATGCTGGGGGGGTTCTATAATGTCTTTCTCTTTGTCCCCCAATAGTCTCTTTTTGGGTTGTTCTTCTATTTCCTACATTTTCCTGTTATTGTAAAGGGTTATGGTTCCCTTCAAAAACTATTTTTATCATAATTGAAAACATAGTGCACCCTTACTTTTGTAATGTATTCAATGAATGCATTACAAAACTAGGTCAACATAGTGCAGCCTTAGTTTTCTAATGTATTCAATGAATAAATGTACCTTATCTATATGCATAAAGGGTTACAATAAAATGATGATTGTTGCTTCTGGGGCTACAAGCATAATGTTTGTGTTAATGTATATATACATACACAATAGAAATGTACACACACACACACACACACACATATATAATGCATAAAAGTGTATATATATATTATTATGCATTGTATTTTTGAAATTGGGCTTTCTCACTAATGATACATATACATAATTATGTATACATATACCTAAATATGTATACATATACATAATTATGTATACATATGCACAATTATGTTTATGTATACGTAAATTTGTATTCATGGTAATATTAAAATGTTGTACCCATGTGTGCACAATTACATATATGTTTTACTGTTGTTGTATGTACAATGATGGAATTAAACAATGATTGTCTGACTGCCTTCCATGTTTACATCATTATATTGGAATACATATTTATTGTTTTCATAAATGTTACTTTGTTTTAGGTGTTCTTGATGGATCAAACATTTGGTATTCAATGTCATCCTTCCAAGGAGTCATTGTAATACTAGTGCTCCAAATTATTTTTTGTGCAAGATGACGACCTCAAGGAAGCTATTGTCTATCTTGTGCAACACAATGTAGGTGGCTCACATCTCACGATGGGGTCATCTATGACCTTGTATTTTCTTCCCTAATTCAAGTTACATGTAGGCTTCATTGGGCTTTGGAGGTCTGTAACCATGTCGTGGTACCCCACAGCTGGGTAAAATTTTATGAGGGTATTCAAAATATCGATCCACACATCATCTCTAGTAGACTTGGAAATTTTTTTGATTTGACCAGAGAGGTTTGTCAAGACCTTATGGTGGAAGCACCCGAGCTCTTCACCAAATGATGTTCTATTGATGACTATAGTTATGTTGCAATCTTTAATGGTAATCATGAAGATTTTTTCACACCTCACAAGAAAGTTGTTATCATGGACTACTTCTATGGATTTTCCCTTTTGTCACAAAATTAAAACATCTGGAGACTTAGGGATGTGTAGATTTTCCTACTTACACTTATTGGATATGTTTTTTTGGGTAATATCCCCTCATATGCGGGGTTGGTCTACTTGAATGCAAATTGATATTATGTATTGTAATTGTGCAAACATGGATACAAAATTTTGATATAACCATTAATACAAAAGTTAAATTTTGCTTCAGTAAAAAAAATAAAATTTTAATGTTAAAGTGCACTATGCAGACTATAGTGGCTTCGTTTTGTAGTGTATTCAATGAATAAATGTACTAGTCACTATACTTACTTGCATTTTTATTTCAATTTCTAATCAACTTGTTTACTATATGCAATACTTAGAAGAATGATACTTAGAAGAATGGAAGCTTCATATTCTTTTATTTCACATGTCTGAATTAGTTTTGTAATGTATTCAATTAATACATTGCAAAACTAGGCCAACATAGTGCACACTTAGTTTTGTAATGTATTCAATGAATGCATTACAAAACTAGGTCAGCATAGCGCAACCTTAGTTTTCTAATGTATTCAATGGATAAATTTATTGGTGACTATAGTTACATCCCTTTATATTATAAGTTGTTTGTAATGTGGACCCTCAATAGGATACACAATTAGTGAAGGGGGAATTTTGATTAAATCTCATTTCCCTTTCATTAATTATAACCCCATCTAATGATTCCCCATGAAGGACCTGACTTAACCTCTCCTTACCCCATACGTAATCACCTTAACATGTATACAACTAAACTCAACTACTTTCAATCATGGTAAACTCAATTACTTTTAATCATTTAATGTTTTTTTACTCAATTTCTTTTAGACATATGCATATATTTGTTAGTAATAACTGAGAGGGGGGGGGGGGTGAGTTTGAAGGATAAATTTTTGAGTCCACTGATTCACCCCCCCCTCTCACTTATTACTAACAATTGGTATCAGAGCTTGTGTGCTTAAAATGAAGGTTTGAATACCTAAGTCAAGATCACAAGATGAACAAACGAGATGTGTCCAAGTTGAACAAAGATAATTTTGCTTCATGGAAAAGAAGGATAAGACTCCACTTATCAGGTATTGGTAATGATGTTACTCAATTCCTAGATACTGAATATGTGTTTCCCACAGGAGTATTAACAGTAGATCAATTGAGAGAGAAGCATGAGCACAACTGCATGGTCATAGAGCTTTCTTCCTCACTCTCTGATGCTGAATTTGAAGATGTCAAAGATTGCAAAATTGCAAAAAAGATGTGGGACAAACTGAAGCTTATACATGGAGGTGATACAAATGTTCTGACAGCCAAGGCAGAAAGCCTTAGAGGAAAGTTTGATGATCTCAGAATGAAAGAAGGAGAAAACATCACACAATACATCACAAGAATCAAAGAAGTAGTCAATGCTATACGAGGAGTAGGAGGTACACTTGAAGAGGAGATAGTGGTAAGTAAAATCTTAAGAACCTTACTGCCTGTATATGCTACTATAGTTTCTGCCATTCAAGAAATGAGAGCAGTAGCAAACAATACAGTCAATCTTGATAGTTTAATTGGTAGACTGATTTCATTTGAGATGAATAACTTTGATAATAGTGTCTTACCAAACTTAGAGTCTCCATTTAAATCTTCTATGAGAATAAGAAAATCAAGTCATAGACACACATCTAGAAGAGATAGTGAAAGTGAAAGTGAAGAAGAAG
>MU226578.1:4432785-4447798 GCA_018584345.1 Thuja plicata | reverse complement strand
TGTCAAGTCAACATTCCTAAATGGAATACTTGAAGAAGAGGTATACATTGAGCAACCAGAAGGGTTTGTAGATCCAAACAAGAGAAACATGGTATGTAGACTTCATAAAGCCTTGTATGGATTGAAATAAGCTCCTAGAGCCTGGTATGAATAAATTCATTCCTATCTTATAAGTATTGGATTTGTAAGGACTAGTGAAAACAATACTCTTTATTTGAAGGAAGATACTAATGCTAACACTTTGATTGCTGAAATATTTGTTGATGACATCATATTTGGAGGCAATGATATGCTATGCAAATCATTTGCTAAAGAGATGAGCAAATATTTTGAGATGTCTATGTTTGGAGAGATCAAGTTCTTTCTTGGTCTACAGATCATGCAACAATGTGAAGGTATTTTCATTACACAGTCCAAATACATTAAAGAGGTCCTAAAAATATTCAAGATGGAAGATTCCAAACTAGTTGGAACACTGATGGTTACTAGATGTAAGTTGACAAAGGAGGAAAATACATCAGAGGTAAATCAAACTTTGTATAGATCAATGATTGGAAAACTCATGTATGTTGTACACACTAGACCAGATATTGCACATGCAGTAAGAATTGTTGCTATATTTTCTGCTAACCCCAGAGAATCACATATGACTGATGTGAAAATAATTTTAAGATATCTGAAGAATACTGAGGAATATGGCTTATGGTATAAAAGAGAAGGAAAATTTGAACTTAAGGTGTTTACCGACGCTGATTCGGTTGGAAATCTTGATGACCGGAAGAGCACAACTGGAGGAGCATTCTTTATGGGTGACAGACTTGTCACATGGATTAACAAGAAGCAAGGATGTATCTCTCAGTCTACTGCAGAAGAAGAGTATGTTGTTGCTACTGCAAATTGCTCAAATATTGCATGGATCAAATAGTTACTGGAAGGTATGCATATGAAGATCCTAGAACTAGTGATTATCTATTGTGATAATACAAGTGCAATAAACATTTCCAAGAATCCAGTCATGCATGCTAAGACTAAACACATTGCCATCAAGTATCATTATTTGAGAGAACAAGTTCAGGCAAAGGAGGTGACACTTCAGTATGTGCAATCCAAAGAATAATTAGTTGATATCTTCACCAAGCCACTACCCAAGGATACATTTGAGTACTTGAGAAAGAGACTATGGGTCAAACCCTTGTCTACTAGTCAGTAAAATGACTAGAAGGCTGCATCAACCTACATATTATCAGAATATCATTAATGTTGATGCAAGCAAAGAGATGAAATTCAAGGCTACATCTATATATAGACAAGTATATATCATCATTGAGCACCAGAGCATATTGTTGTATTGCTGATGGATAAGGGAAATTCAAGGAATATATTATGGATGGAGAGAAATGATTGTTTGACATTAATGTCAAATATTTGTAAGATATTTTTTTGGCATTGTTGTCAAAGGGAGAGAGATTATCCATATTATCACATCCTTCTGGAAAGGGAGATATATTATCCATTATCACATTACTCCAACAGGGAGAGATTATATCCTTAGGGAGAGAAATTGTATGGAAAGATTATACAAAGGGAGAGTTGCTGACAAGGTAAAAAGACATCAAAAGAGAAGAATGGTCAAGGGAAAGAAATTGACACAAGGAGAGAACATAACACATCAAAAAATAGAGAGCTACAAGAATCAAATCTAAGCTAAAACAGAGCTTACCGATGGTCAGCCATTTTTCGGTTAACATAACAAAAAGATTGGTAGTTTGATGAATCTCAACTGTTGTATTTAATACTGTATTAGAAATAGTATAGTGTGATAATATAGTATGTTGCCATCAATGCCAAAGGGGGAGATTGATGACATGTAACTGATTGAATATTTGATAATGTTAAGTTGAAGATAATGCAGGTCATTAAATCAGTTAATGGACTATATTGTCATTGATTTCAACTTGATATTATCTGTACGGTCATATACATAATGCCAAAGACTTCAGAGAACCAAAGTTATGCTTTCAACAATGCATAAAAGTCAAGTATTCACTAAGTGACAAACAAAACTGACGGAGTGCACACCGTCGAACAAAGAAAAGAAGAACAATCATAGTGATACCCAATGATCAGAAGCATAGTGTTGCCTGATGAAGCAAAACCACAAAATGCCTGATGAGCAAAGTCAAAAGGTTGCCCAACGAGCTAAAGACTCAAAGTGCCCGACGACCAAAGATACAAAGTTTCCTGACAAGTAAAATTCCAATGATGCCCGATGGACGGAGATCATGAAGCTAACTGGAGTCTCACCGACAACTAATTGCAGTGGTGACCGACAGAACAGAGAGTTCAAAAAATGACAAAATATCTAGCTGGCAGAGCTAAATATAGACTTAAATGGTTGTCTACTTTGTTTTATTCTACCAGAGATAAGTGATTGATTTAAAGATGATTTTTATAGTTGGAAAGAAGATATCTACGAGAAAAATTAGGAGTTATGCTTTAATTCTAATTGGCTGGATTGTTTATCACGCCAAGAATCAAGAACCAAGAAACAATGAATATTATGTCTATATAAGAGACAAGCTTAATTCATTTACGAGTGGGATTAAGGGGAGTGAATAAAAAGAGGATGCTGAAGAGAAACTAATGAATAACAACTTCATGCAGTGCTGATCAAACAAGCTAAAGGAGAGATAAGGAATTCTACAGACATCAATGAACAATGAGCACAACATCATAGAGTAGAAAGTGTGGAGCACACAGATTGAATTGATACATTGGTCAGAGAGGTAATGTACTTAAATAGATATGAAAATCTACAATTCAAGTTGCAATATGAACATGTCATAGTGTTTCAGTTTAACTTTTGAAGCATCAAGTCTCTTAACCGGGCAGGACTTAACAGTCTTCTATATATTGAGGTACATCTCAAGGAGTGCCAAAAAGGTTTATTCATGAAAGTAGCATTGGACTTGCCCGATACCTATTGACAGTCTAAGAAGGAGGATGATTCAAGGATGATAGCAATAGATGCCCAATACTAAGTGACAACCTCTATGTATAAAATCCTCTAACAAGGTCGGACTTAATAGTGTGTTTGTAACCTTTAACATGGTTGGCTCCTAACAGGGCTCACTTCAAAAGAGTGAAAATTTGGGTTACCGGTCCCAGTGGTTTTTTCCCTTAACAGGGTTTCCACATTAAAATTCATGTGTTATGTGTGTATGATTCATTTCTTTACTATTTTGCATCTTACATATTTAACTCTGGATTGATCGGTATACTCTGCTTATTTACTGAGTTTCAGTAAATAGTTATACTGTTGATCGGTAATCAAGAAAGAATAAGGATTGACAGAGGAAACTGACAGATAGTTAATCATTATTAGTATTTGATGGCATGCATCTTGTAGGGACATAATAATCTGAGATTTATTGATTGGTGGTTAAGTTTGAAGGATAAATTTTTGAGGCCACTAATTCACCCCCCCTCTCAGTTATTACTAACAATATTAAATGCCTAAATGATAATTTTACATGAGATTGTTACTTCCACTAGTTGTTACATTATTTTTCAGGTATGCAAGGCAACAAAAACTTGAGCATAGGTTGTGGCTGATTTAAGGTCCACGTAGTTGTGTTTCTTAACACTGTCATTTTACTGTGTTTTTCAACACTCCAATTAGATATGGGAAATCATGATCTTACAACATTATATAATTTTGTTAAATGTCATAATACACATGGCACTTTATTTATTTCATGCATCCATCAATGCATCTTTGGCAGGTTTTTTTGTAACAGATGACAAAATTGCAAAAAGAAGACACCAATGACATACAGGTAAAGTCTTTTTGACTCTACTAAGGCTATGAACTGATCGAGTGTTTTTTAGTTTGCATTTTTAAATTTTTCTTTTTGATGCATTGTTCTTTCTTTTTGGTTTTCCAAGTTAGAATAGTAATTATTTTTGAATAGTAGTAAATCTTTGACAAGTGAATTGCAAGTGTTAATTGCTATAATTTAGTTTAGAATTCATTGATTGTTGTTTATTGTGCTTTTTTCAACTGTTAATTGCAATTGTTTTTTAATAGTAGTAAATTTTGAACAAGTGAACTGCATGTGTTAATTGTTGTAAGTCAATTTGGTCTTGATGGAGTGTTCTTTATTGTGTTTTTTTCAAGTGTTAATTGCAATTGTTTTTTATTGGTACTAAATCTTTAACAAGTGAGTTGCAAGTGTTAATTACTGTAAGTCAAACTAGTGTTGAATGCATTTGTGAAAAACAACTTATAATATAAATGTATGACACTATAGTGACTAGTACATTTATTCATTGAATACATTACACAACTAAGGCTGCGTATTCAGTGAATACATTATAAAACTAAGTCGGACATGTGAAATATGAGAATATGAAGCTTCCAATATAACAAGTGAACTATGCTGACTATAGTGACCAGTACATTTATTCATTGAATACATTACAGAACTAAGGTTTCACTATGTTGACCTGGTTTTGTAATGTATTCAGTGAATACATTGTAAAAATAAGTCAGACATGTGAAATATCATAATATGAAGCTTCCAATATAACAATTGCACTATGCTCACTATAGTGACCAATACATTTATTCATTGAATACATTATAGAACTAAGGCTTCACTATGCTCACTTGGTTTTGTAATGTATTCAGTGAATACATTATAAAACTAAGTCAGACATGTGAAATATGAGAATATGAAGCTTCCAATATAACAAGTGCACTATGCTGAGTTTAGTTTTGTAATGTATTCATTGAATATATTAGAAAATAAAGTGAGCATTGTGAAATATGCTTGTAAGTAATGCTTACAGTAAACCATGAGCACAATGCAAGTAGATATCTTTAGTAATTGAAAGAGGGTTAAGTTGACATTGACTACATGAATTGTTAAGTTGACATTGACTATATGCATTGTTAAGCTGACATTGTCTATATGCATTATTAAGTTGACATTGTCTGCATACAATAAATGGGTATAGTAGTAATTGAAGACAAAGTATTCAACGCTGAGTTAGTTTTCTAATGTATTCATTGAATACATTACAAAAGTAAGTCAACACTATGAAATATGAGATTGTGAAGCTTCCATGCTTGTAAGTAATGCATACAATAAATAATTCAAAAAATACAACAAAAACAACTACAAATCACAAAATCAATTTGTATACTTATACCAATTGGTAATTGTTTCGTTTCATATCAAACATTTAAAAAAAATCTTACATTGTATGGTAATTGTTTCTTTTCATATCAAACATTTACAAAAAAAATAGAGCATAACCCAAAAATCCTTTGCCATAGCCTTCAGCATTCGATTTCAACCTTGTTCATCACCTTTGATGACGTAAAACTAAAACATATCTGAATACATTACAAAACTAATTCAGCCACATCCATCAAAATTGTGCAACACATTTAAGTTCCCTTAGTTGTCCATGAAACTGGGAAATGGAATAGGACTGGGGCAGCTAATTCCACTACTCTCTCCTCTAGTAATAGGATATGTGAATTGAGGAGTGTACTTAATCAAATTAACTAGCTGAACTATATATTATTGTGCTATTGTGGTCAGTGTTGGTTGCCACCTGTGAGGAGGGTTTTGTGGGTTGCACTTGTTGCACATTAAGGTTTGCCAATGCGGGGGCCAAAATATTTATCATATCAAGAAGTGTTGGGTGTTGGGAGGGAATAGGTGTGCTGGGTGTACTCATTGTCTCTAGGGAAGCTAGAATTACTGTCTCTTCGGTAGGTTCACTTAGTGTAATGGATGTATTTATGGAAGGTGTATTTCCCTTGTTACCTCTATGTCATTTAGGAGCATTTGGTTTCTCTTCTCTTTCTCTTTGTATTTGTTCCTTTTGATGTGCTTTCTCTTCAGCTCATTTTTCTTTCTTCACAGAATCTCTCAGCCTTTGTTGTTGTCTCTCTACCCTCAAAATTTTTGTTGCTATAGCGTTGGCATCTCTTTCCACTTTCCTCTCCCTCATATGATCCTTCTTGTGTATTGCATTCTCCTCCAGCTACTTCTTAATCTTTTCTTGTTCCTGAAGTTATTTAGCATACTCATCAAATGTTAGTGTTTGTGAATTCCTGCTTAGACGAAGCACCCCATGATGTGCCCCATGTGCAGATTTTTGTATCCTTTGCACGGGTAATACTAGGAATCTGCTAGTTGAACTAGTAGGTTGTTCGGTGTCAAAAGGCATGCATGACACAACATCAACATTGACATCATGGTCACTTGGGAGTTGGGTATCATCACACAAATGACTATCTAATCATCCCAATTCTCTCCATTTGAAATGTAGTGGATAACGTCAGCTGGGTCAACATATGGTGGTGAGGGCATTGATAGGGAAGCATCCTCCTCCACACATTTAACTAGTTCAAAAGGTTGTGTTGGAAATTTCAAGCCAACATCAATGGCCAACCCATCATGGTTTGGTTGGTGCTCAGGGTTTTCATGTTGTGCATGGTTTGCTTGATGCCCATATGTTGCATTAGTCGCTGCCCCTTGATAGGTTTCATTGTAATTTATCATAAATTTGTTAACTAAATCTTCACTGTATCCTGAAATTGCATAAATGCTTCCACTGTGATTGCCTCCCCCTCACCTTCAAGTACATTTGCACCACCTATTGATCCCGGTGATCCTAGAACTATACGTTTAGGCTGAGGTTGAACTGATCCCATTCTGATATCCTCATCAATAATAAAAGCCTCACTTGGCCTCATATCATCCACTAGGGCATCTTAGTTGAAAGGCCATATGCCTATCCTGCGGCACCCACTCATTATATTGCCCAAGGTTAGTGCCAATTTGAATGCTTTGTTGGCCAGCGTTGTCAACTCTTCACGTCCAATGTCAATCTGGAGGTTCTTGGCCAACTACAAGTTTCTATGATGTTTGAATTATGCTTTAAATGGTAAAAAAACACTCACATTCAATGGTTGACACTTATGGATGGTATGTGTGGGAAGTGTGAGTAGATCTATTCCCCTCTCTCTTGCTTTGTCAATTGTATGTCATGCCACATGGCCGCCATGACCATCAAATACAAGAAGTGCCCTATTTGAGGGAGATACACCACTAGGGATGTTTCTTGCAAAGTGGTCTAGCCAATTGAGAAATAACTCCTTTGTCATCCATGCATGTTCTTGTATTGACATGCATGTCCTAGGCTCAAAATTGACAATGTAATTTTTAACTTGTCTCTTTGCTTTGAACAAGTAAAAACCAGGTAGGCTCATACAAGAAACACTCACACATGCAAGAACAATGATCCATTCCCTTCTTTTTGAGATTAATTGTGGGAATTTTTTATCTCCCATATGTGCAATCACTCTCATACCACAATTTTGTCCATCTTGCACTCCTGTTTCATCATAGTTCCATATTATGGTAGACCCGTAGTGGTTGAGGTTATACAGATTTTCTAGGTTGTCATAAAAAAATTCTACAATGGTAGGAAAAACCATTATAGCTCTGTCTATGTCCACACCTTCCATTGTTCTAACACTCAAGTCCTTGTGGAAACATTTGAAACCCTGCCACCATGATCTTCCTGGCATTCCGTCTGTAAAAGGGTTAACCCTTCCTGCAGTTATCTGGGAAACAATTTTCTGCAACTGAAATACTTGTACAACATTTCTCATATCCTCCATGTCCTTGCACCACTTGACAACATTTTCCTCCTCTTCAACACTTAGGACTATTTTGGGCCCCTTCCTCTTAGTGACAGTAGTACCCATTAGCCATGCCCTCAAACTGGAAGCATGTATCTTCCACTTCTTTGCTGCAACCCTGCATGATATCTCACCTTTCTCAACACTACTAAGTGCAACATCGATGTCCTAAATTGTCCACCATCTTATTGGATTTGGACGGGAAACATAGGTTGAGACAAATTCTCCTTTATTTCCTTCTTCTGCATTCACATCTATTGCATTGACTGTAGGAGCAACAAAAGAGACTTGTTGTGGATTGGCAGTAGGAGAATCAATGGGAACATGGTCTACATTAACCTTTGTATCAGTGAAATACACTCCATGAGTCACTCTTATACTTGAACAAGCACTATTTTTTGTCCTTGTCTTTCTTTTTCCTTCCATGCTTATAACTTAACATGAAATGACTTTGTTTTAAGTAGACGATTATAAGAAAAATGCATATAGTCAATGTCAACTTAACAATGCATACATATAATGTAAGATCCATGACAAAAAATTCAATGAGCACAATGTAAGTAAGTATAGTGTCTAGATTCATAAAAACACAACACCAAGTAATGATTAAATCGACAATATATACTATTTCTTTCCCATTTCCTCTAATTATTTCTTTCTATCACATTACATGCAATGATTTCAAGGTGAAACGACTGAAACTTACATCTATCAATGCAATAAAATCATTACAAACACATATTTCATGATAAAAAACCATGAGATATTTGGTACTTCATGATGGGAGGATGGATTCCCTCATTTGTATGTACAAAATAATGATTAACCCAGAGAAACCCCCATAGTTAAAACACAAAAATGAAGAAACTGTCCACATTCATAAAACTTTGTAGCTCTCATTTCCTCTAATTATTTATTTCTATCACATTACATGCAATGATTTCAAGGTGAAACGATTGAAACATACAACTATCAGTGCAGGAAAATCTTTACAAACACTTATTGAATGATAAAAAATTGTGACATATTTTATATTTCACAGTGGGATGATGTATTCCCTTGCACATAGAGTTTATAAATTGTCCAGACCTGATGTTTCCAGAATGTACAAAGAATTTCCAGAATGTACAAAGAATAAATGATCAAGTTTAGGGTTTGTGGTGGGTAGTAATAGGGTTACCCACAATCATTTATGTGGCAGTCGGTGAGCTGCAAACATGTTAAGGTGAGTAGATATGGGGCAAGGAGAGGTTCAGTTGGGTCCTCTACGAGGTATAAATTGATGGGATTTTGATTAAGGTAAGGGACAATGTGATTTAATTAAAAGGACTCCTTCGGCCCCTTTCCTACCTAGTGAGCAGGTCCACATTAAAAACAACTTAGAAATTATTCATTGAATACATTACAAAACTATGTCAATAGTATGGTGAGTTAGTTTTGCAATGTATTCATTGAATACATTACAAAACTAAGTCATCAAAATGCTCACATATTTTTGTAATGTATTCGTTGAATACATTAGAAAACTATGTCAACACTATGAAACCTGAGATGATGAAGCTTTAATGCATAAAAAAATAACTTATAAACGAAAGGCATGTAAGTATAGTGATCAATGCAGTTATTCATTGAATACATTACAAAACTAAGAACTATGTTGCGTTAGTTTTGTAATGTATTCATTGAGAACAATATAAAACTACCTAAGTCGGCACTGTGAAATGTGAGACTATGAATCTTCCATGCATTAAAAATAACTTAACTATACTGACAAGTACATTTATTCATTGAATACATTACAAAACTAATTGTGCACTATGTTGAGATAGTTTTGTAATGTATTCATTGACAACATTACAAAACTAAGCGAGAACAGTAAAATATGAGAGAAGAAAAGACAAGGTCATAGATGACCCCATCGTGTAGATATGAGCCACCTAAATTGTGTTGCACAAGATAGACAATAGCTTCCTTGAGATCATCATCTTGCACAAAAAATAATTTGGAGCATTGGTCTTGCAATGACCCCTCATAAGGACAACATTGAATACCAAATGTTTGATCCATCAAGAACATTTAATGTTACCATGAATACAAATTTATGTATACATAAACATAATTGTAGATATGTATACATAATTATGTATATGTATACATATTTAGGTATATGTGTACATAAATATGTATATGTATCATTAGTGAGAAAACCCAATTTCAAAATTACAATGCAGGTAATTGTAATTGGAATAGATTTAGACAATCATTTTATTGTAACCCTTTATGAATACAGATTAGGGACATTTATTCATTTAAAACATTAGAAAACTAAGGATGCACTATGTTGACCTAGTTTTGTAATGCATTCATTGAATACATTATAAAACTAAGGGTGCACTGTGTTGGCCTAGTTTTGCAATGTATTAATTGAATACATTAGTAAACTAAGTTAGGCATGTGAAATATAATAATATGAAGCTTCTGTGCTTCTAAGTATTGCATACAGTAAACCAGTTGATTAGTAATTGAGAGAACAATGCAAGTAAGTATAGTGACCGGTACATTTATTCATTGAATACATTACAAAACTAAGGCTGCAAACACCATTTAATTAAAATGACCCCTTCACCGATTCTATATCCCACTGAGAGGGTCCACATTACAAAAAAAATATAATATAAAGGCATGCAACTATAGTGACCAGTACATTTATTCATTGAATACATTACAAAACTAAGGCTTCACTATGTTGACTTAGTTTTGCAATAGATTTGATCCTACAGTAAGCAGTAAAAATAGTAAATTTGTTTTTATAGCAGTAAATTTGTAAAAAATAGACAGTAAGCATACAAAAAACAAGTAATAAACATGAAATACAATAGATTTGATCCTATAGTAAGCAGTAAAAGTAGTAAATTTATTTTTATAGCAGTAAATTTGTAAAAAAAAATAGTAAGCATAGAAAAAACAAATAATAAACATGAAATATATGAGATAGCCTACCAACCTAAACAAGAGCAGAGAATAAACCACCAGCGTTAGACAAGAAATTTGAATGGATTTTACGTGACACTATATCCTTCTTATACAAATTTGGTCATTGAAGTGGTTGGTCATTTTGAAATTCAAATTGTGGTGGGAAAGCATCGGTCAATTCATGCACAACCAAGTGCATTAAAATTGTAGTTCATACAGTCGCTTCTTGATTTTAAATTTGTAATTTTTTTGGTGTTGTTTATTTTGTGTTTGCATTGTTTATTTTATCTCAATTGGGGAGCCTTACACCATTAGCTATTCATGTAGGTTCAAATTGCAGTTGGATCAAATGCCTGAAGATGTCTTACATTTTTGGTTGAATGTGCAGATGAGAGTGTTATAAAAATTTATTATGCACCAATAGTTGTGCATGTATGTAGTTGACTAAGTATGGAATGGACCAATAGTTGTGCATGTATGTACATAAATTGAATATGAAATGTACATTAATAGATTATATTTATATTCTTGGACCAATCCATTGACTTTGTAAATGTATGCATCCAATTTTTTTTAATAATAATGTAACCTTTTTGGTGCAATTTGATGTGTAATAAAAACATAAGTGTACCAATAAATGTTCACTTTTAGTGTTTACTTAATGGTGTAATGGTGAACGGTTATTGGGTGTGCAAGCTCTTAATTTTTGACATTTTTATTTTGTAGGAAATGACTCAAAAAATAGTTTTTGGGGGGTATCTATAACAAAAGCATAATGGTTATTGGACCCCCTGTTGGTTACTGGGTCTTTTCCCCTTAGGTTCTGTCCAATTCTTTACTTTCTCACTTGTTGAGACCAAAAAGGAACTTCAACAAGCATCAGAGTACAGCCACTATTCTCTCTGCAAATTCCACATAAGATCTCGAAGCTCAACAAGGGCTAGGAAAAATTTCACCAGGTGTCTAAGGAAGCCTTACAATATTCTATAGGATGGATTAGACACAAACACAAGCACTTGAAAGGTCGATGTGGCAGAAAAAATACTCCAGTGAATCTTTGAATTAATAACAACAACGAGCTTACTCAAAACAACTTAAGACATGTGCATCAAATGTTATGTCCTTAGGTCATCGTTGGAAGGGGAAAACACATGGGGGAAATATTTTGAACGTTTAAAAGAGATCGGGACAATAATTATCTTGGATGAACGAGGCCACTCACAAGTGGAAAAATGGACTCAAGCATGTGGAACTTAAGTGAAATAACCAACTAAACTGGTCAACGCAGGATTATAATGTTTGGTAAAAAACACCAAGGAAAGGAATACAAGGGCTTAGGGTTTGAGACCTTGAGTTTTTTCCTTAAGGTGGAAAAAATGTCAACATTATTTTCGTCTTTGAGGGGATGCTTTCTTGCTACACATGATCACTGGCCTTAAATAAATTCATCGTGCATGGAGTTAAGTGCAAATAGAAAACATGTATTTTCCAATACAACCTTGTCAATATCTTCTTTGCGATTCCTCTTCCATCATCAAACCTCTTCAACCTAAACAAAACACCAAAACTTCTATCTCTAGGAGGGGAAACATCTTGTTGTCATGCACTTCTTGGAAAACAAAACCCTATACTAATATATACAATATATTTTTCCATCTCTAAAAGTAAGGATTAAGATGGATCACATTGATTGGAATGGGAAGGATTTCATCACTAGGCCCAGAGAACATAAATGCAATGGCCTCTTTTCAATTGGCGATGATATAGGGACCACTCCAAATATCATCAAATTTGGAGTTCCTTCCTAGTTTAGTTATGTTTGCATCCCACTTGAGAGAAAGTTCTCCTTCTTTAAAGACTATGCGTAGCTTTTTTTTAAAACTCCTCTTGACCTATTGTTGATGAGCCTCAAGTGCATGCATATCCTGATCCCTAGTTTCCTCTAGCTCTATTATCTTAGCTAGTTTGACTGTCATTGCATAATTTTCCATTAACTCTAGCTGATGTGTTAATTCAACGGAGGGAAACTCAAGTGATAGTATAATTTTTGCTTCTCTTCCATATACCAACATGAATGGTGAGTTTCCAATTGCTATATTTGGTGTGGGGCTCTCAACCCATAAGGTTTTCTTTAACTTGATATGCCAGGACCTCTGATTATCTTCAATTTCCCTATTGATTATCCTGGTGAGGTTCTTGTTGGAGGACTCAACCAAGTCATTACCTTGAGGATAATAATTTAATGATATCTTCAAATGTATCCCATTTCAACTACCCAGCAACTGAATTGAGCTCCAATAATAGATTTGGCATTGTATGATATGATGGTAGAGGGAGTTCCAAATATGGTCACATTTCCATCAAGGAATTCTACCACTAAACCTTTCAGGGCATTCTTCAAGGCTACTACTCTTTTCCATCTTGTGAAGTAGTTTGTAGCTGATAAAATCTATTTATGACTAGCACTTGAAGGTGTATTTATTGAACCAATGAAAACTAAACCCCATTTTACAAAAGGATAGTTAGTTGGGATATGATGGAGAGGAAGGGAAACCAATCTTTGTTTGCCTAAAAAGAAGGCACATTTCTTGCATTTCCTCACCCATTGGTGTGAATCCTTGAATAGGGTTGGCAAATAATAGCCAACCCTCATTATCTTTATGGTCTTGGTCCTTGCAAAAAAGTGTCCACCTGAATGGCCACCATGATATTCTTCTAGTAGTCTGCTAACATGATTCTTGTTGATGCATCTTAGTAGGAATCCATTAGAGTCTTTTCTAAAAATTATACCATCCATCAAGACATAAGGATTAGAATGCAATCTAAAATGTCTCATTTTAGTCCTACCAATATCTTGTATATATCTTCCTTCTCTCAAGAAGGTGGCCATGTCATGCAACCCAATGATCTAATTTTCCTCATTTGATGATTGTTTGTACTGTAATACGAGGGAAAACTTTGAAGGCGTCTCAAATAATGAGACCATCTAGTCACATAGGCCATTTCCTCTTACAATCTTAGTGATATTGATGTCAATGTCATATTCCAAGACTTTAGTGATCCATCCAACTCTTCTCGCATTGATATCCTTTATCAAAAGGAAATCCTTTAAACTTGCAAGTGGAACTAACAGTTGGATATTGTTAGACAACATGTGTCTAAACTTGTTTAGAGATCTAACAAAAACAATGACCTTCTTTTCCACATAGCTATACTTGTTCTCATAATCTTTCATTCCTTCACATAAAAAATCAATGGGTTGTTTTAAATTTTTATTATTCAATTGTGTTAAGACAACTGAAATGCTTAATTCCCCTCCAAAGGTGTATAAGATGAAATCCTTTTCATAATCAATATTAACAAGAGTAAGAGCCTGAGAAGTTTCTTTCTTTATGTCTTCAAATCTGGCCTTTCCTCCTTTGGTCCAACAAAAAAATGATTTTTTCTTTAAAAGAGATGTGAGAGGCCTTACCATAGTAGAAATATTGGGAATGAAACTTCTCACAAAGTTCATCCTACCAATGAAATTTTGTAATCATATTTTGTGACTACAAAGTGGAAGATAAAGAACTACTTCCACCTTTTATATATCTATGGCTAGGCCATCCTTTGATACAATGTGTCCCAATAATTTTCCTTTCTCAGTAGAAAATACATACTTTCTTAGATTCAATGATGCGGCATATTTTCTACATTTGATGAATACTTTCTCTAGATGTTCAAAATGATTTGTTGCATGCTTTGAATGAATAGTTATATCATCAAGGTATACAAGCACAAACTCAGCTAATACACCCTTAAAATCTATGTCCATATCCTTGTGCAATGTGGCACCTACATTACTTAGTCCAAATGTCATTTTACAATAGGCATAAGTGCCCCATTTAGTAGTAAATGCAATCTTATATTGGTCAAATTCCTAGGCTAAAATTTGATTGTAGCTTGAATATCTATCCAAGAAAGAAAACCTTTTTGAGCCATTAACCTTAGACAATATTTGTTCCATAGAAGGCAAGGGGTGATGATCTTTGAGAGAGGCCCTATGAAGAAGGGAAAAGGGAGAAAGGATTTACGGTTTAGGGGTTATGGTTATAGGGTTTAGGATTTAGAGAAAGAGAGGAAGAGAGGAAGGGATAAAGAGAGAGGTAGGGAGATGGGGGAGAGAGGGAGAGAGTGAAAAAGGGAGAGAGATGGGGAAGAGGGAGAGTGCATAAAAGAAAGAGGGGAAAGGGAGAAATTTTTTATGGTTTAGGGATTATGGATATAAGGTTTTGGGTTGTGGGCTTAGGGTTGAGAGAGAGAGAGAGAGAG
>MU226578.1:4421864-4432752 GCA_018584345.1 Thuja plicata | reverse complement strand
TCCCCCCTCACTCTTTCCCCCTCTCTTATTCTCTCACTCTCTCCCCCATCTCCCTCCCACTCTCTTGCCCCCCTTGCTCTCTATTTCCTCTGTCCCTTTCCCTCTCTCTTTCCCCCACTCACCTACCTCTTTCTCTTTCATCTTATCCCTTCCATCCTCTCCCTTCCCCATTCTATTGAGGTGCTTTTACATAAATATGAAGGTTGTGATATCAAACCTTTAATTTTAAATAAAACCAAATGAGAATAAAAAGTACATCTTACTAACCATGAAGTAAGTTTTTGTAGGTTAAAAAATATGATGTGTTGTTCAAACTAGAACTTCACATTTGAAATCAGATCTTGTCAAGATGCATATACCTATTTTACCTAAAGAGGTTCAATTTATGATATCCAAGATTTTATTTGAGATAGCACCAAAACAAAAGAAAAATTACATCTTACCAACCATGAACTAAGTTTTTGTAGGTTGGAAAATTGTTGGCGAGAGACACTACATAGTGCGCTTATTATGAGTGTATGTTGTCATTGATGGAAACTACATGATTTCTAGAAATGGTATACACATGTTTGAAAGATTTGGAGCCTCTACCAAAATTCAATTGAAGATCTAACTAAGTCCAGGATGAAGAACAAAGTACACTCACATGATACACATAAAGGTCTGGTAATATCTACATAGAAAATTTTGGTTGGATTCCAATTACCATTTTTACATTGAACCACTAGGTGTTTTGAAATAGCTTTTGTAGATGGTTGAGAAGCTTCCTAGCAGAAATTCTAGGATGTCTTGTGTTGCACTTTTCCTTTCTATTTGTGCAATGCCATAATTTGTGATGACAATTCTTGTATTGAAATATTATTTTCAGCGGCATATTTCTACATCTCTTTTTTGACCTCATCCTAGGAATCCATGTTTTTAAATTTTTCTATCAATGACATACTCTCATGTTGACATTTGCTTGTGGAGTTCCCATTCACTCTAAGCTTTTTTCCAATTATGTTTAGTGGATCATACCGTCAAT
This sequence comes from Thuja plicata, assembly GCA_018584345.1. Lineage (NCBI taxonomy): Eukaryota > Viridiplantae > Streptophyta > Pinopsida > Cupressales > Cupressaceae > Thuja > Thuja plicata. The sequence goes on along the minus strand of MU226578.1, from coordinate 4,431,728 downwards.
GACTGTCAACAACAAAGAAAAAAATTGAAAAAAAACATGTGCCACTTTGAATCCTCTGCTCTCAAATATGAACCCTCCAAATGAGAAAGGCAAGGAAGAAAATATCATTTTCTTTTGCTGACCATTAAAGAGTACATCTATGCTCTCCATATGCCGAACATATTCCAATGCAAATACCCTCTTTGTAACATGTATTGGAATCTTGTAGTATTCTACCACTGAACCGTAAAACCTTAACACAGTGTAGTCTTCCATGAAGTACCAGTCAGCCAATTGTATTTCACTTCTGAGTTGAATGCAATCTCTACAAGAGATAAGCAATTTAGGCAACAAAGTGCCTATAATTTTATGATACATTGGTGCCAAAAGAATTCTACAAAATTATTATAGTTCTTTTTTTACCACTCATCCTTATCTCAGGTGTCCATTCAGATATTGTATTTTGGACCTGGCTTTGAAGCTTGTTTGTTTGAAATATTGTATGATGCTTTACTAAAGGAAGATAACACAAGTAGGTTGTGAACCTAAATGTCATCTGTGAAACTCTTTTAATCATTAGTAAATTTCTAATTGTTCTTGCATGTAATGAACAATGTGCTCAATAAAATTATATTTTACTGGTTCTTATTCATAATTAATATAAAAACTCATTTCAAGAATGTTGGCACCCACTTCTTTGTTAATATCCAATCCCAAACCAAATGCTAGAAAGGAAATACTATCCTGAACCCATTGCACAAAAATATCATAATCATAAGGAGGCTTATGATCTGGATCCAGACTATAATTGCTTGTAATTCCTTTGATATATGAATCTTTCTAGATTGCATGTATTTTTTTATATTCTATGCTAGCTTTCTTAGGTCAATGTGCACATTTGAGTTTTGTGCTTCAAACCCTAGGTCCAATAGACTAGAAAATTCAATCTCGATTATCGACAAAATTTCCTCCTGAGTATTTTTATTGACAATTGCTTTTATATTTTCATCATAATTTTTGGCGTAGAGCATGACAATTTATGGACAAGGGAATACTTGAGGTAACACCATGTGTGCTAACCCAGCAACCCATGGTGCAATTTTATTTGTCATTGCCTTTACCATGTTGTTAAATGGATAAAATTTTGAATCCTTCATTGGATCTTTCCACTTATTTTCAAGTGAAAATCTAATTTCCATGATTCCCTTATTTCCATGGATAACAGGATCAAAAATATCATGGAATTCATCAATGAAACTTGGTGTTTTAACCAGTTTGTGGAAGTCTATTATTTTCTTTTTCCTTTCTTTTCCTTTTACTCGTAGTCTTGGTATTTGTTTTTCCCATTGTGGACCGTGGTATACTAGTATTATTATTTACTTGTAGGAAAATTCAAATAATTATACACAGGTGACAACTACAATTTACAGGCGTGATTACAAATTCAACCCTAATTTTACGACTACAATCTAAACAGTAAACCACTAGATTTGAAAAATTTAAAGGGCAGGACGTGGGTGTTCAAGATTTTACCCAGAAATTCAATTTGTGCATACTGTGAGAGGGAAGAGAGCTGAGAGACTCTGTTGCATTCCTCAATTCTCAACCTAGAAGTCGTAACCCCTTTCTGAATCTCCAATATAGTATACTAGTAATAACTGAAAATATAAAAACTTAGGTTAAAATTGTACAATCGTGAGTACTAAGTTGTTAGTCATGACTCATGTTAACTTTTATTTCTTCTCCAGATATCCGAGGTCACTAGGACACGTGTCACTTAATTTTTTGACATTACAAATATCTGAGGTCACTAGGACCCAAAATTGAGCTTATTGCTTATTAAATGTTAAGTTATTGTTTTACTCCAATTTTGATTTTAATTAAACTTAGCTAAGTGTTAATTCATGACACATGTCCTATTTCCAGGGGAAATTTGCAAAAATAAGTGACTGTTCCCCAAATAGGCCCAAAATATATCTTGGGTCATTGATATATTTCTCATCCAACGGTCATGGAAGTCACTATCATGTGTCACGGGTCCCATTTACTTTTGGCTTGTCACTTGTTAGTATTACAGTACGTCATAGATAGACTCGTAGACTCATAGTCACCTAGTCACCTCACACGTCATCATCGAATGACACCAATTGTGTGAGTGTACATGTGTCATGTTTCGGGATTAGGTTTGCAAAAATGGGGTTTCTTTTCCCTTTTGGCCTGAAATACACCTCTGACCGTTGATCTATGCTCATCCAACGGTCATTGGTAGTCACTATTAGGTGTTGCGGGTCCCATTAACTTTTGGCTCGTCAGTACTAGTTGTCAGATAGTCACCTCACATGTCATCATCAAATGAAACTGACAGTGTGAGTGGACACATGTCATGATTACGGAATAGATTTGCAAAAATGGGATTTCTTTTCCCTTTCAACGCAAAATTCACCGTACATCATCGATCTTTTCTCATCCAACAATAGTTGGCAGTCACTGTCATTAAATTTAAATTAAATTAAATATTTAACAATTAATTATATTTTGAGTAATGTTTAACTCAAACTTTAACATTGAATTGAATTAAATTATTTATATTTGTGTTATAATCAAAATTACATTATCACACATCGATATGACACATTGGCAGATTTGGCATAAATTTATCAATATAGACCACGGTCCACATAATTTTTATATTTAATTTTTAATTGATAACATTGATCTAAATTAATTTATTATTATTCATTAAGAGTAATCTGGAGAGGTAAAATGAATGTTAATTGATCGAAGTCGAAGAGAAAAATAGAAACTTGCTTTGTCTGTGGACTGATAAAGAAACTTAATCATTTTTAAAATTTAGAATATCAAATTTAAAAATGGAAGTACCAATCCATCACTTCCTTATTTCTACTGAAGCATACTTAAATGTCTAATACACAGATAAAACAACTAATTAAAATATTACAATCATAGAGAAGTCTAAGAATCATTTTTGTATCCATAAAATGCAAATTGAAACCCTTAATTCAGATAGATATAATTGAAGTAGAATATGCCAATCGATAATTTAACAAAGATGATGCTAAGTGCAAATTAATGAAACTAAAATCGTTAAATCCATAAAACTTAAAAGGAAAATTGAAATGAAGTTGCAAAATTTCCATTAATATGTTCTAAAAATTTACAATTATCGTAGTCCCTCCAAAATTTTAAAGCAAAAATGAGGGAGTTCATAGTTGCGAACTTTCTACTTGCTACTATTACTAGCCTACTAGGGCATTGGCAGTGGACCAATGCTATGATGGTATCGGTATAAAAAAGTGAAACTTTGCATGTCCATTGTCAAAACACCAGGGTAACGGGAATGGGTAAACTAGGGATCTTCATATTTCCTTTCGTCTGAGTAGAATGTCTAGAGAGGATAATATCTGAGAATTATTCAAGACATGTGTAGTCCAGCTCATTAAATTCATCAAGGAAAAACCATTTCTAGAGAAAATTCCTCCCAAGTCACGCCCATTTCCTATGTCACATTTGTTGCTCGTCATTGAGGTTCAACAGAAAGGGTTGTCGGGCCACATTTCTACCTGGCTCCAACAACTTGGGTATATCTCTTGGCCAAGGGATCCCCACCCCTAATTCTACAAAAATAGGAACATCGACATCGACCTCTAGGAATTTCTCTTTAAAAACCTTCCTCAACAGCATCAACATTTGAACCTTCTCTTGTCCGAGGTTGAGGAGAGACGCGAAAAAATGGGACGTAATGTTTGTGTAGACATGGTATGTGTCAACATTCTTAAGGAACTCTCGACCCAATAACTGTTACCTACTAAATTTGCACCCTATTCAAGCTCTCTTGGTCTTGATAATCTAGTATAACATGGGAATCACTTCAAGGTTGTGGGACCTATGCTAACTTGAAGTGAAGCCTCCGGATTCTAGGCTGGTTCCTTTTAGATAATCACCTAATCTACTCTTGAACATGAAAAGTAAACTTAAAGGAAAATAGATAGAAGGAGTACTTGAAAGGGAAATAACTAAAAGCAAATTATCCTACTAGGCAATACACCGAAGGTAACTTGAAATATGACATAGTAACCAAACTAGCACAAAGGTTCTCAGATCTATTAGAAAACAATATTTCTAAATAGGCTTGCATAAGTATTTCATAGAGAGGTCTGGAATGGAAAGAGGTTATTGGAGGAAAGAAAAAATTTCATAGGCAATAACATTCCCAAGCAAAGTTAGACACAGACTGTGACCTACAAACAAACATTCACTTCAACAAATAGGCACAGGAGTGAGACAAAGTAGTCAGGGATGAATAAAATCTACAAAGTAACCTAAATCAAATCACACATAGTAGTACACAAAGATGCTGAAAGGAAGAAAGGCTCAGGTACTCTAAGATTTCTCTAGCATAAGCAACTATATATATTTTAGTAAGATAAATATAGTTAAAGAAAAGATTGAGGGTAGAGAAAATGCCACAGAAAGCACATACAGAACCTGGATTTCAATGAAAGATTACAAGAAGTGAAGATTTGAGGGCAGAGGAGATGCCACAGAAAATCTTGTGCCAACTGGAAAAACTCTAAGCTAAAAAGATTGAAAACTATATTATATACATGTTCCTCTAGCACGCAGGCTCAGGAAACAATCAAATCCCAAGAATCAGGGTTACTGTAAACTTTTCATAAATAATTCAGAAACCCTAATACTGTCAATTCTTCTCATCAATGCATGTAGAAATATATGAGACGATTAGATATATCCTTGAATATCTTTCACTTTTCCATAAATACAGTTTGAGAAGTCGGCTTGACCCATCTCTGTCTGTAACTTGAAATTGTAACCACCTAAATTTGGTATGTTCCAACTATAGACCCTATTTTCCCTAAGTGTGATCATACACCCAATTATGCCATGACAATGTTACTTTGGCATAATTCATTTTTAAAATCAAATTTAATGTCCTAGGTGATTTTTATCACTGAATTATATTAATTATTATAGCCATACAATTCAAATCAATTTAAACCAATTAAATCAAACCAAATTCAAATATGGCTATAGTATTTAATCATAAAAGAATTAAATAAACCCCTAAATCAAATATCCACTTGCAAATAACCCATTCCCCTAGCCTATTTAATTTAATTAAAATGGCTATAGTCCCCTTAATTATTAAAAAGCAATAAGATGCTTAAATGATTAATTCCTATATTTTAAATGAATTAAATAAGTTTAATTCATTTCATTTATATTCCCCTAAACCCCAACCTAACCTATCTCAACCACTTCTACCCTGGGTTCTAACCCATCCCAACCTATTCCTCCCATGCTAATCTAATTCTAATCCTAAATTCATCCTAACCCTCCTCCTAATGTTGTCACATTCCATTAAGGAATGATTAACAACTCAACCCACTTGAGAAAGTCAACTTTCTCAAGCATGACTTCTCTAAGAACCAACTTGCCAAGTTGAGCCTTACACCCTCCCATGCCTCTTAAATGAATTTCATTAATGACCCATTAATGGATATTCCCTCTTGCCCATCCCTCATTAATGCCCAAGGAATTAATGGCTCTTACACCTCATTAATGACCTTAGGGGCTCTATTAATGAACCTTGTCTCCCCTCTCTCTCTCCCATTCCTCTATAAATTGAAGGGATTTAGAGCTCATAATAAGCCTCAAATTTTGAATAGTAGTGTTTTTATGCCAAGATTTTGAAGGAATCTCAAAGCATTGTTATGCTACCCATTCCTTCCTAGCTTCATGCACACTCCATAAGTCACTTTCTTACATAGTTATGATGTCCATTTTAGACTAATATGCATGTTTAAATAGTTAAATAGTTGTTTTTAAACTAAATCTTTCATGCTAGGTTGTTTATGTCACTGGTAATTAGCATAATCTGAGGACTTTTATGTTATTTGCTACACTCATCCTATTTATAAAGCAATAAGTCGATGTTATGGTTTTTTATGCTCATTAAACCTTGTTTCTCACTAACATAATGACTTATTGAAGTGTTGTGTCATAGGCAACAGGTGCACAAATATACACACATTTTTGGTGCCCACTGTGGGGCACAATTTCCAACTTGGCCTCATTTTGTATCACTTTTTCACTAATTTGCATGCCCAAAATTTTGTTACAGGGTCATTTTTGGTCATTCAGGATCACATCTGGGATACACCCTCACACCGCAGTAAATGAGGCTCACATCCGAGATTTCCTAGATCGTTTATGGTTTAGGATCGCATCTGGTAAACATTGAATCACATTTGGTAAGGAAAGTCACATATGGTTTTGTATCATTTTCTATCTTTCTAGATTGCATCTGGTGAAAATTTTAGTGAACTACTTTGCCTAACCACTAACGTTTGCATGTTTTGACTTCTATGGTCTTTTGAAAAGCTTAACTATTTTTTGCAGGTTGATAGTGACAGTTGTTTTTGGGAGTTGCTACATAACAAATTAACTCAGTTTTTCAGGTTGCGCAACCCCCATCTTGACCTCTATTTACTTGCTTTAAAAACTAAGATACAGTTTGCAATCTATCACTAAACTGACTAGAGGACTATGCTCTTTTCCTTTTAAGGAAAATCAGAAACTCACACATCATTTTATAGGTTGAACGAAATTTGGAGTTAACTAAACAAGCAATCAAATCGTATAATTCTTTTGGGATCAGTAAATGACCAACACAAATCACTAAAATCTTGTGGATCAAAGAACAAGTTCAACTATTTAATTCATTTTTGGGACACATAAATTGAACAAGCAAACTCACTAAATATTGTGGCTAAATTGAACAAGGCAAATCTCTTTTTCAAGAAATCTTGTTTTCATTAAAATAGGAACATCTAAATCAGGCACAACATTGCTTGAGGGAAAGAACCACTATGTTTGACTCTATTTTGGGAGAAAACGACTTAGATTAGGAGAGTATGCTCATCTTCTTCGGGACAATAAAAAATCTAGACCTCCAAAGCTCGCCAATCCTTTGCATGTATATTTAACAGTAGAGGGCCTGCGGGTTGAGGAAAAAATTCCCGGGAATGACCCAAGTGAGGACAGGTTTTATGCCAACCCTTCCAACTCACTATAAATAATTTCTTCCTTGTAGGCTAAAGCCTCAGGAGACGAAACCAGTTTTGTTCATGGAATTTTGACATCATTCCTTGAACATGCTTGGGTACATGTAGAGCGGAGCTGCTTGAATCTTTCTTGCGAGACTACATATATCCAGGTACTCATAGGGATATATGCCTGAATTTTTCCTTGTGCAATTCTATGGGGGACATTTTTGAACAGATTGCCCAATAATCTACAACAACTTCAACTGAAAGAATTCCTGATTCACCCTAAAAGGGTGATAATCTTTGTGCAAGGAAAAAATTAATTTCCCCAAGACACTTCTCATATTGTGCCCTCACATGTATTTGGAGTCGGCTAATACAACATCATGACTGGAGCCATTGTGTGCTTGGTGATGGTTGTATTCTGATTATCATTTGAGTGTGTACCTGAGTCAACAAGCAAAGATTTTCATCCTCCACCTAGAAAATAGGAAAAGATGAGTGTCTGTTTCACCCTCTTAACAACACAAATCTATTTGACGTGCTTGCAAAATCACTAAAGAGATAAGATCCTTCAAACAAGAAACTATATTCAAACCTTCAGATACATGTATTTTTCACTCATTGGAAAGTCTCCAAACACGATCATAGGTCAAACAAACTACACGAACTTCCAAAATGCAAATTTTAGAATTGACCAAAATTGACAAAGACATCATAAAATCGCATCCTGTATACCCTGTATCACATCTTGTGTTTAGGATCACATCCGGTATGTCAGCTCACATTTGGTCAGCACACAGTCACATCTAGTATTTAGGCTCACATCGGGTGTCATCAGAGGCTCACATGTGGGAGCTCGCATCACGAACAGAGGGTACTTACAAAAGTTTTTCCTAGAAAATCTCAGTTGATTAGGATACCCTTTTGGCTCTTTATTTGGTTCCTGATGTCTTTTCTGGTCTCCCTATTGAAATTTCAAAACTCTTTCTAACGTCTACCTTGTATGCTTAGTCAGTCTTTCATGATCGGTTCAATACGTGTGGTCTACCCACTTTCTACCAACAACTTGGCTCCCAACTCACTATCAAGGCATTCTAACCCTCTGACACTAGAATCATTTACATCCACCAACAAATAGTTACTTTTACCTATACACGCCCACTTGAACAGTCTAAAATCCTCACTTGCAATATTGGAAAACGTTGACAAAGTTGAGAAACAACTTCATGGTTAACACAAGATGCAACAAGTACACATCTAAAGGATCAAAAGTGCCTTCTAAAACACCACACTTTCAAGGAGAAACTTCTCATAGTTCCCTACTCGATCTAGATTACCTGCAAATGGATAGTGACACTCGCAAATGGAGTGAGGCTTTTGAGGAATATAATGATGGCAAACACCAAAAGCCTGAAGATACAGATGAGGAGGAAGGAACCAAGTTTGAACATGGCCCATTTGGATCGGACAGTGAAGGGGAGATTCCCGAAGATGAGTACAAAAAATTCAAACAGAGTAAACGATTCCACAAAATATTGGAATGGATAATTGATGACGATAAAGAAAAATACTTCCTCCATCTAGCATCCACAGGTGTCAAATTACCCAAGGATTATGATGTAGAAAAACTCAAAGAAAAGAAGGTACCAAATCCTATATCTATTCTCACCAAACAACTCAATTTGATGCAAAAAAATCTCACAAACCTCAAATAGGAGAAAGAGAAGCCCAAAACAAAATACACTTTGGACGCCATTTGTCCATTTCCTTTTGACAAGAGTATCACTATGTTCTCGTTTCCTCCCAATGTGGCAAGACCAAAGTATGAAAAGTACATGGGAGAAACTGACCCACACGACCATGTGAGGGAATTTTGTGCTCTTAGCATAGAATACATGCATGAACCTACATATCTCATGCGAGTATTTCTAGGAAGTCTAGGAGGTAATGCCATGGAATAGTTCTCAAAACTAAACCCTAAGGTCAAGACATTCGAGGAGTTGATCCACCGATTTATCCAACATTACTCCTACAACATTCAACATGATGTGAATATGATGGACCTATGTAACACCAAATAGATAATTGGTGAATGATTTACACACTTCCTACAAAGGTGGAGGAAGATTTTTGCACGATATTCAAGGGCCATCCCCGAATCAGAGAAGATGGACATCTTCGTTAATAACTTGGTGCCCGAATTGAACTATGCATTGCAAATGCAAGACTCTCCAAGCTTTGATAGAATGATTAAAAATGCCCTCCGTATTGAGGAAGTCATGGTCAAAAGGGGAGAGATCACCCTTCAAAATGAAAACAAAACCAACAACTCCAACTCTGTAATGTCCCCGTTTTGGAGGTAATTTGATTTAATTAATTTAATTAATTAAGTTGTCCAAAATAATGAATATTTTATGAGGATGACTAATTAATTATTTTAATTAAATAAATAAATGGTATTAAGTTAATTATTTATAAAGTTATCAAATAAATAAATATTAAAAGGTAACTTTATATTTAATTAATTTAATAAAGTGACTGGAATTATAAAATATTTTTATAAAGTCACTTAAAATAAAATAAGGTTCTAGAAGTTTCTAGAGAAAGTGGAGAAAAAAGAATAAATAAGCATCCTGGGCTTCATTCTCACCATCCAGATTTGTTGTCGATGTTGTTGTTTGTTGTTGATGTGCATTGTGGAGCCTAGGGTTTCTGCAGTAGTCACAATTGGCCATTGAGAACGAAAACTCTCAATTGGTAGGCAATTTTGAGGGTGTGAAATATCACTTGAATT
>MU226578.1:4367099-4400067 GCA_018584345.1 Thuja plicata | reverse complement strand
TCTCTCTCTCTCTCTCTCTCTCTCTCTCCCATTCCTCTATAAATTGAAGGGATTTAGAGCTCATAATAAGCCTCAAATTTTGAATAGTAGTGTTGTTATGCCAAGATTTTGAAGGAATCTCAAAGCAATGTTATGTTACCCATTCCTTTCTATCTTAATGCACACTCCATAAGTCACTTTCTTACATAGTTATGATGCCCATTTTAGACTAATATGCATGTTTAAATAGTTAAATAGTTGTTTTTAAACTAAATCTTTCATGCTAGGTTGTTTATGTCACTGGTAATTAGCATAATCTAAGGGCTTTTATGTTATTTTATACACTCATCCTAGATAGAAAGAAATAAGTTGATGTTATGGTTTTGTATGCTCATTAAACCTTGTTTCTTACTAACAAAATGACTTATTGAAGTGTTGTGTCACAGGCAACAGGTGCACAAATATACACACACATAAATATTGCACCACCGCCGTGGGTTTTGAAATCAGATCTTTTTGAATTTTTAAATATTTGAATATGCAACGGTCACAGGTGGCGCGAGATGATCTTATCAATGGCTCAAAAAATATTTGGCCTCTCCTTTTAAAACATAGCCATCGATCTTCTATCTTTTTTTTTATTCTGTTCATTCTTTGACTTTAACTCAGGTTCACTTCCCTTTAAGTCTGGTTACCCGAAATCCTTTATGTCACTGAGTTGGGATAACATTCCTTTAACTCTGAGTTTCTCTAGAGACTTCGTGACCACCATGAGATCAAAACAAGATTAGATGATCACCTCTAAGTCTCATATCCTTAGAAGAATATTCTATTTCCTTACAAGACTTGGTGACTACATGATCTTAACCTGAATCACATTTTACCTTGGGTCCCTTATCGAGACTTGGTGACTGCATAGTCTCGCAATCTCTTATCATTTTTCTTAACTATGATTTCTTTACGAGACTCAATGAAAACCACAAGATCATCTTTGCATCGATGGTCTGCGTGAAATATCATAAACCTTGCTAACCTTTTGACTTCCTTTGGAGACTTAGCGACTAAACACATAATGTCTAGGCCCATTCATTGCCATGTGTTTCTCTATCATTTGTTCACGACCACCTCAGCCACAAATTTCACTCTGTCACTATTCTGATTCTTGCAAATCTTCCACATGGTGTTCACATGTCATCTCCTATAAGTTGGATCTCAATCACCCTAGCTTTAACTCCATCTTAACCTTGATTAACTGAAATTCTTAAATCGCTGAGTCACTGAAACATTTGGTTGACTCTGGGTTATGTCAAGAGACTTAGGGACCACCGTGAGATCAAATCTCAATCTGAAAATTAGCGCTAAGTCTCAATAGCCTGAGAGAACATTCCCTTTCCTTGGGAGACTGTGTGACAAAGGCAATCTTGTGATCGTTGAATGACATGGAATATTCCTTTTTCCTTACGCGACTAAGCGACTAAAGGGAAATTGAAATGCATACATGACTTAAAAAGAACTTAAGTCACTTAGAAAAGGTAACAAGAAAATAGAACAAGGCTAAGGCCAACTAAGGTTTACATCAAATTTGTAAAGGCTTTCTCATACTTAGGCCATTTTAATGAGTTAGGGTAAGATAGAGGGCTTAGAAATTTACAGAGGATGAGGTAGAACCAGGAAATATTGCAAAATTTACAAGCTGGGCTCTACCCTTATGGGAGCCACATTTTTCTCCACTTGTATCCAAAATTGACATGTAAATGGGAAATTTTGGGTAACATTCTTGGCGATTTCTGTTGGATGTTAGCCTGCTAGACATTGAAAACTTGCAGCCTTGATATTTATTGGACATGGAGTCATATTTGAGCATATGAAACCTTCTAGGAGAAAATATTGAAACTAGGAGGAGGAACAATTAATTGTGCATGAGAACTTCAAGGAAAGCAGGAAACTAAACTAGAAATCAGGAAAAGCAGGAAACTAATTATAGAGCAGGGAAAACCTCAAAACAGTGCTTGAGATGGAAACTATTGACTGATATTAACAAGGCATCTCGCCCTAGAGTTGATAATTAAAATGCATTATGTTCCTTACACTCTGTGATTACAAAAGGTCCACCCCAAAACGAATCAAACTTTGAATGTCTGCCAGGTCTGGACTTATATTCATCCCACTTGAGGACTATATCCCCAACTTTGAAATTTCTGTCTTTGGCCCTTTTATCAAAATTCATCTTAGTTTGCATCTGTTGAAACTCCATAGTCTGCATAGACTTGTCTCTTATCTCTTCCAGCTCCATGAGTTGAGCATACCTCACTTGTAAGGGATCTCCTTCTTCAAAGAGAACAAATTGTGTTCAAGGTCCAATGCTAGTAGATCTGTTGAAATAGATAATCTGGCCTCCTTGCCATATACCAGCATATAAGGAGAATTCCCAATGATTTTGTTTGGGGTTATCCTATCTAGACATAAAGCATAATTGAGCTTGGAGTGCCAGTCTCTTTGATTTTCTTGCATAGTATTCTTGATAATCCTGATCAGATTCTTATTTGTAGACTCTTCTAGGCCATTACCCTAAGGATAATAGTTGGAACTAGTGTTTAGATAAATACCATTCTTGAGTGCCCATTCATTCACTCTAAGGCTTGTGAATGCAAGTGCATTATCTGATATGGTATAATCTGGAGTGCCAAATCTATGAATGATGTCATCATAAAAATTTAGAACAACACTCTCATTTGTCTCCTTTAGTGCAATAGCCTCTGTCCATCTAGTGAAATAATCAGTTGCAGCTATTATTCATTTATGTCCTGCACTAGATGGAGGACTAATTTGGCCAATAAAATCAATGCCCCATTTCATGAAAGGTTGCTCTATTCTGATTGGTTGTAGGGGCAGAACTGTAAGTTTTTCTTTTCTTGCAAACATGGCACACTTTATGCATTTTCTCATATGATCATGACTATCCTTGAAGATAGATGGCCAATAGTACCCAGCCCTCATGATCTTAAAAGTAGTGGTCCTGGGAGAAAAATGACCTCCAGAAGTTCCATCATGAAACTCATTCAGGATACTTTCCACTTGATCTAAATCTATGCATCTCAAAAGAACACCATTACAATCCTTTTTAAAAATAATCTCATCAATCAACTCAAAGGGGATAGATTTCAATTTGTAATATCTTCTTTTCGCTGAATCTAAATTCGCAGGACATTCACCTGTCTTTAAAAAATGAATCATGTTAGGCAACCAACCTACCATCTTGGCATGTTCATCTATTGAATGCACAACCATAGATGCATTCTCTTTTTCTTGTTCTTTTGGAACTTCATCCTCTGTCAAGTGATCACAAAAATATTTTCCTCTAACCAGCTTAGTGATTTGGATATCAATGTCATATTCCATGACTTTGGTAATCTAACCAGCTCTTTTCTCATTTAGGTCCCTAGAAAGCAAGAAATCTTTAACACTAGGATTAGTAACTCTCAATTGTACCTTGTTGTGAGTCAACAGATATCTGAACTTTTTTGGGCTTTTTACCACAACAAGTACATGTTTCTCTATAAAAGAGTATCTCTGTTCATACTCTTCTAAACCTTTTCTAAAGAAAGCAATAGGTTTCTCCAATCCTTTAGAGTTATCTTGAGTCAATATTGCAGATATGGCATCAAGGCCTCCATAAGCATAAAGGATAAAATCCTTACTGAAATCAGGGTTCAACAAGGCAGGAGCCTCTATTAGAGCCTCTTTGATGGCTTGAAAATTAGCCTTCCCTTCTTTGTTCCAGCCGAAAACTGAGTTCTTTTTTAACATAGTTGTCAAAGGCTTTAGTAGGTCTGCAATGTTAGGCAAGAAACATCTAAAAAAGTTAATCCTTCGTATGAAATATTGGAGAATTTTCTTATGAGGTGGTAGAGACAATTCTAGAACAGATGCGATCCTTTCAGGGTCAACTATAATTCCTTGTTTGGATACAATATATCCCAACAATTTTCCTTCATGGACTGCAAACACACATTTCTTAGGATTAAGAGAAATCCCAAACTCTCTACACATTTCAAATATTTTACTCAAATTTTTGATATGGTCTATTACATGTTTAGAATAAAAAGTTATATCATCTAAATAGACCAGTACAAACCTAAACATGAGGCTCTTAAAGGCCATATCCATTGCCTTTTGACAATTAGCACCTACATTTGACAAACCAAAGGGCATATTTTGATAAGACATGGTTCCCCACTTGGTTGTAAATGCAATCTTATATTGATCTTTCTCATGAACCAGGATCTAATTACACCCTGAATAGCCATCCAGCAGTGAGAAGCATTTTGATCTAGAAACACAGTGTAAATTTTCTTCCATAGATGGCAATGGATGGCAATATTTTAGGGATGCCCGATTTAGATCCCTAAAATCAACAGACAGTCTAAGCTCTCCATTCTTCTTCCTGACAAGAACAAGGTTGGAAAGCTAACTAGTATGTTTGATGGGGTAAATTATACCACTTTCTATTCTTTTGAGAACCTCTCTATGCATAAGTGGTTCTAACTTGGGGTTGACAGGTCTTTTCTTTTGCCTTTCTGGTTTGGCATTCGACTCTAATTCAATCATATGCTGAGAAAGTGCTGGGTTGAAACCTTTAAGATCTTCATAATACCAAGAAAATATATCACAAAATTCTTGAAATAATTGGACATAAGCCTGCTTTCCTGAATCAATATTTACTTTCCCAAATTTTAAGCTTTTACCTAGCTCTAGCTCTAGATCAGTGCAATGTTCTTGCTGAAAAACCAGTCCAACCTTACTCTTTTGTATTTTGTCATCTCTATTAAAGATAGATTCTAGGGTGACAAGTCCTTTTGGAATTTTATTTGATTTGAGTTGTACCACTTGGTCACCATAGTTTTGCATCAATCTATCTTGGTTATGCTCTGAAAATACATCTTCTTCAAATAAGAACTACAAAATTTGTTCATCACTATCAAATACTTTCCAGTTAACATTATTATCAGGAATAGAAGACCTGACAATTACTTTGATGTGATGTTGATCCTTTTCCTTTAAAATTCTATTAGGAATGTCATACTAAGATCCCACAACAACTAATCTATATGCATTCTAATTTAATTTTCTAGGGATAGCAACAATATTGAAAGCATTGAAATCTTCAATTGCATCCCGAACTCGATGCTTGTATGCTCTCATTGTATTATTCTTGGTTGCACTTATCCCTCTTACTTGGCTGACTACCAGCTCACTGTCACCATAAACCTTTAGGACATTGATCCCTCTTTTTCTAGCCCACTCCAATCCATTTACTAGGCTTTCATATTCAACAGTGTTTCTAGTTCAAGAGAAGGTAAATCTAAAAGTTGTGTAATATTTTTCCTCCTTTGGAGAGATTAACATAGCACCACCACCAGAACCATGTCTTCTTCCAACACCATCAAAGAATAGCTCCCAAACCTTGTTTCCCTGACCTTTTGACCCAGTGTTTGTTTTGAAAAGATTTGGTTCTATGGATTCATTCTCTTGTACCAAATAGTTTCCCAAACTAGCATCCCAAACAACATTGGCTTGGGCCTCTGAGGTTTTCTCTAATTCTAAATCATTCAAATAGATATCAGAGATATCTTCTATCTTAGTTTTTTCTTCTCTGATGATTTGGAAATCATTACTGTCAAGTGCAAGGCAACTTGTATTGAGTATATTGGACACATATGGTTCTATATGGTGTGCTTCCAATGATTCAAACTTGATAGTAACCTTAGTTCCATATCTTGTATGGAAAAGCATGTGAGACTAGTCAGAAGAAAGATAGCCTCCTATCTTGGTTGTAAACTCCCTTGATAAATATATGGAAAATAAGGCAGGGAGGTCTACGATGTATATGTGAAGTAGGATAGAAAAGTTGGGGCTTGCATGGAGAATCAAGCTTGTGTCCTTGGCCAAACTTATGGTGTTTACTGAAGAACCATCAAGATGGGTCACCTTCTTTTGAAAGGGTTCATATCTAAGTACCAATTGGTCAACTACTTTCTTGGGCATGATAGAGATTGTAGCCCCACTATCTACCATACAATTATGTACTAAAGATTTTCCAATTATTAAAGATACATAAAAGGGAGGTGGTTTTAAGTTCCTACCTTGTATGGCATCTGCCTTGGAGTGGCTGCTTGTAGTCTCCTTCTTTTGATCAATGTTGACCAATACTGGCTTAACAACTTCTTTTGTAGACTGCTGAGGAATTACTTCTTCAGTCATTTGTTTCTTCAAAATCTCAGGTTGTCCTGGAATAACCAAAGAGTCCCACATAGATATAGTGACATTTTCCTTCTTCATATTGTCTATAATGTTGAAAGGGACTGCTGTGTGTACTCTCTGGTGTATCTTCACTATGATAGGCTCAACTTCCTTGGGAAATTGGCCTTCTTTGACTGGAATGGTGGGAGTCTTCTTTAGTATGGTATGAACAGAAAGATGTCATGTATTTGCATATGTAGTAGCTTTAGCTCTGTTTCCTACTCGCTCTATGTCTTAATCTCTTTTGTTAGATTGATTGTTGGATTCTATTGTGGATTCACCATTTTCTCCATTGAAGTCTTGCTACTCCAAATTGAAGAGAGCAGTCTCATTTAGTTGTGTTTCTTGCTGAGGTGCTAACCCATTAGAAGAAGCCTCTGATTGAGTATGTGAGGCATTTTGAACCATCAGTTCTTGGTTCATCCATCCATTTGAGCATTTAGCCTGATTATGTGGCTGATTGCAAGGAAAACACTAGATTCTTCATTCATTGTCCAAGACTAGATTCTTCTAACTTGGAACTATATCTCTTGTTGGATTTGTAGAACTAAGAGGTGTGGGATTGTATGGTTGGAATGACCTCTGATTGAAGTTCTACCTTTGACCTTGGTAATTTCCTTGGTATGGTGGCCTATTATGCTGATAAGATGGTTGTCCCTAATTTTTATATTGTTGGTTGGGACTTTGAGTTTGTGGCTGAAAGGGTGGTCTATTTCCTTGACCCTACTTCTTTAGATTGGTCAACTCTTTGGTTAGAGTCTGCAACAGATTTTTCATTTCTTGCTGACTACTTTGCATCTTTTGTTGACTGCTTCTTAATTCAAGTAGCTCTTGAGAAGGAACTGCTTTGGATTCCTCATAGCTAGTGTTGGCTTGAGGTGCCACTATAGTGGGTATGAGAGTATATGGAGGGATATTCAAAGGCATGTTTGGTTGAATATTGGGAAAAATAGGCATAGGCGGCCTTGGGGCCATCATGCCTTCTTGGATTAAACAATTTTCAGCCATGACATCTATATCAAAGGCCTGAGGAAATGAAGTACCTCCCATGGATTGAATCATGACAGAGATATTACTATTTAGACTTCTCAAGAAATATAGGAAGGCATGGTCAGCTAAAGGTCTTACTGAGATAGGAATTATATTCCATGTCTTAAGGAATCTATTATTAAAGTCTCTCATTTGTTCTCGAGGAGCTCTCTTAATAGTTGTTAATTGCTCAACCAAAGATAAATGATCTGATTTATCCTCAAAATATCTGCTTAATGATTCACCTAGCCTATCCCATGAATCAATTGAACCAATAGACACAGTTCTAAACTATTCTAAGGTCTTACCTTTGAAAGAGGCTACTAAAATCTTGGTAGCCACATCTTCTTATGTGATATGATGCACACTGCATATGGTGGCTACATCTCTTATGTGTTCACATGCAGTTGTTTGTCATTCTCCTGTGAAGTCGGGAAGAATTTTGAGTGCTGTCAAGGGCACATCATGGTGTTGAGAAAAGTTCAATGGAATTCCTTGATTGAAGGGCACAAAGGCAAACTGTCTAGCCATTGTAGGAATTGTGATCTGTTGGGCAGAAACTGTGTGAGTTGTATTTGGGCTAGGTAGTGGAGCTAAATCTTCTTGTAGCTCTCTAATTAGAGATCTTCCTCTCCTTCTTGAGTGGAAAGGAAAAGGTCTCCTTTTTGTAGTAGATGGTGTAGACTGAACCCTCCTTGTAGGGGATTCTCTCTGAGATGATCTACAATAAATTCTAGTCAGAGGAAGTTGTGAGAACTCATAGGGCTTTGAGCTCCTTGTCTCAACCTTTCTCATAAAATTTTGAACATGACTAGATCTTATGTTCTCTACACCAGTGGAGTCGCTAGATATTCTTAAGGAAACCTCTTTAGCTTGGTCACTATGTAGTCATCATATCAGAGATAGCATAGTTTGAAAAATGAAATTCCTTGTAGTCCCACCAGGCATGCCAAAACTATTAGCTACTAAATTTGCACCCTATTCAAGGTCTCTTGGTCTTGATAATCTAGTATAACATGGGAATCACTTCAAGGTTGTGGGACCTATGCTAACTTGAAGTAAAGACTTCAGATTCTAGGCTGGTTCCTCTTAGATAATCACCTAATCTTCTCTTGAACATGAAAATTAAACTTGAAGGAAAAGGGATAGAAAGAGTACTTGAAAGGGAAATAACTGAAAGCAAATTATACAATTAGGTGATACACCAAAGGTAACTTTAAATATGACACTAACCAAACTAGCATGAAATTTCTTAGATATAGTAGAACACAATCTTTCTTAATAGGCTTGCATAAGTATTTCACAAAGAGGTCTAGAATGGAAAGAGGTTATTGGAGGAAAGAAAAAATTTCACAGGCAATAACATTCCCAAGAAAAGTTAGACAAAGACTGTGACATGCAAACAGACATTCACTTCAAAAAATAGGCACACGAGTGAGACAAAGTATCTAGGGATGAAGAAAATCCATAGGGTAACCTAAATCAAATCACACACAGTAGTACACAAATATGTTGCAAGGAATAAAGGCTCAGGAACTCTAATATTTCTCAAGCATAAGCAACTATATATATTTCAGTAAGAGAAACACAGTTAAATAAAATCTTGAGGGCAGAGAAAATGCCACAGAAAGCTCATACAAAACCTGGATTTTAATGAAAGATTACAAGAAGTGAATATTTGAGGGCATAGGAGATGCCACAAAAAATCTTGCACCAACTGGAAAAACTCTAAGCTAAAAAGCATGAAAACTAACTTATATACATGTCCCTCTAGCACGTAGGCTCAAGAAACAATCAAATCCTAGGAATTAGGGTTACAATAGATTTTGCATAAATAATTTAGAAACCCTAATATTGTTAATTATTCTCATTAATGCATGTTTAAATATCTGAGATGATTAGATATATCCTTGAATAGCTTTCACTTTGCCATAAATGTAGTCTGAGAAGTCAGCTCAACCCATCTCTGTCTGTAACTTGAAATATTGCGCCATCGTCGTGGGTTTTGAAATCAAATATTTTTGAATTTTTAAATATTTGAATATGCAACGGTCACATGTGGCGTGAGGTGATCTTATCAATGGCTTATAAAATATTTGACCTCTCCTTTTAAAACATAGCCGACGATCTTCTATCTTGTTGTTTATTATGTTCATTCTTTGACTTTAACTTAGGTTCACTTCCCTTTAATTCTGGTTACCCAAAATCCTTTATTTCGCTGAGTTGGGATAACATTCCTTTAACTCTGAGTTTCTCTGGAGACTTAGTGACCACTACAAGATCAAAACAAGATCAGATGATCAGTGCTAAGTCTCATATCCTTAGAAGAATATTCTATTTCCTTACGAGACTTGGCGACTACATGATCTTAACCTGACTCACCTTTTACCTTGGGTTCCTTATGGAGACTTGGCGACTACATAGTCTCGCAATCTCTTATCATTCTACCTAACCATGATTTCTTTACAAGATTTAGCGACAACCACAAGATCATCTTTGCATCAATGGTCTGCGCGAAATCTTATAAACCTTGCTGACCTTTTGACTTCCTTTGGAGACTTAGCGACTAAACACATAATGTCTGGGCCCATTCATTTCCATGTGTTTCTCTATCATTTGTTCACAACCACCTAAACCATAAATTCCACTCTATCACTATTCTAATTCATGCAAATTTTCCACACGGTGTTCACATATCATCTCCTATAAGTCTGATCTCAATCACCCTAGCTTTAACTCCAGTTTAACCTTGATTAACTAAAATTCTTAAATCACTAAGTCGCTGAAACATTTGGTTGACTCTGGGTTATGTCAGGAGACTTAGCGACTACTGTGAGATCAGATCTCAATCTGATGATCAGTGCTGAGTCTTGATAGCCTGAGAGAATATTCCCTTTCCCTGGGAGACTGGGCGACAAAGGAAATCTCGTGATCACTGAATGACATGGAATATTCCCTTTTCCTTGCGCGACTAAGCGACTAAAGGGAAATTGAAATGCGCACATAAATTAAAAATAACTTAAGTCTCTTGGAAAAGGTAACGAGAAAATAGAGCAAGGCTAAGGCCAACTAGGGTTTACATCAAATTTGTAAAGGATTTCTCACACTTAGGCCGTTTTAATGAATTAGGGTAAAACAAAGGGCTTAGAAATTTGCAGAGGATGAGGTAGAACCAGGAAATATTGTAGAATTTACAAGCTGGGCTCTACCCTTGTGGGAGCCACATTTTTCTCCACTTGTAGTCAGAATTCACATGTATATGGGAAATTTTGGGTAACAATAACATCAATACAACAAAATGTATAAAAGCGTCGCCACCAAGCTCCCTACAAATTGAAGTGAGGATTTCTTCTGAGATGCTACCCAAAAAGGACTTCTGGTCATCTGGGGATGTGCATCTCTAATGGATTGGGGTGTCCATCTTTAATTATCGACAACCTTAAAACCTTAAAACCTAAACCTTAAAACCAGAGGCAAAATTTCAACCACCGATAGCTCTAAATCTTAATCTACCGAAAGAAAATTGAAGAAGAAAGAAGCCAAATATCACTGGCCCCTTGATTGATAGTGATCACGAATACTTAGTCATTAATTATTCTTTCTTTAATTGTATTAAATCCATTGCCCTTAATCTTTAATGTAAATATTTCCCATAAATGCATTATGCGTGTGAGCGATTTAAATCTATTAGACCCTTAATCTTTCATATCTCCATGTAAATCTTTCCCATAAATGCATGCGTAATATCATCAATAAGAATTTGTACGTCGTTGATCTGGGTGTTGAGTGGATGGTAGTTAAAGAATGTCACTAACAAGGCATTTATTTCTTATCGAGTTACGAGCTACAATTTGCAGTTGCACTATCCACCGTCCAGGTAAACAAATAACCAGTTGTAATCAATGATCATGGTTATGGTGTAGGTTTTAAGACTTGATACGTGTCATCATTCCAGTGACTTCTTGCAAAAATTTGTTTCCTTCAAGAAATTTGTTCCAAAATTAAACTTCAACCATTGATCTAGGATCATCAAATGGTCTCAAATAATACATTTAACAATATAAAATAATGGATATTAGATTATGTGTCCATGTGTGATTAGTGATGTGACTAGATGTGCTTATCGATACCAAAGTGTTGAGTGACGATTCTACATTAATTAATACCAACTTGGAAAAAAATAAAGGTGATGTTTGCTGGAAGTGATATTGCATTAATTACAATGTTACATCTCTAAAAAATTCCCATTTGGCATTGGCCCACATGACGAGTCCCATCCTTTGAAAATCGTCAATAAAATATTTCTTTTTCCCATAATTAACGAAAGATTAGCCAATAAAATAAATAAATTTTCAAACGGTAGATAAAATTCACCAATACAATTACTTTTTTTCCCTTCAAAAGAAAATCATTCGCCTCATATATTATAATTTTTTTACTTCAAAAGAAACAAATTTGCCTCATACAATATATTTTCCCCCACATTAATGTATTATTCGCCAGGATTTTATGGAATTTTCATTCGGCAGGGAAAATTTCACCTTCGCCTTTATTTTATTCTCCTAATTTGGAAAAAAAATTGCCTTCATCAAGAAAACTTTCCCCCTAAAATAAAGTAGGATTTGCCAAGATTTTACACTTTTTCCTAGAAGGGGGTTTCTTGAAGTTATCCCTGGGATACATAATGGGTCCTAAGGGATGGTAATTAATGATACAACTACAAATATACCTAATTTGACCTATATAGAGGCTAGAGCATCTAGGATTTAAACTTTTTGTCTTAAGATCTAATGGATGGTTTAATGCACATTATCTACAACCTAGGGTTGATGGATAGGTTTATGGTTGAGGATAAAGTGTCTTGACTAGTGTTTTATACTTGATGTGAAGAGGGTGTTAGGTTTCTATTATAGAGGTTTTTTATTTATTTTGTGTATGATTGAATTACACATGATTTTTAGTCTAAGTGTAAATTTTTTTTAGGGTTTCTATTTGTATCATCTTAAAATGGAAGCACTTCCATGTTAAGAGCATTTATCCCTCCTTAGGGGATGTATTTTACCTACATTACATCATCCCCCTGTTTCTGCATCATCCCCCCTGATCTGCTCCTCCTTATACCACTTTCGGGACTGATTTCTGCATTCTGGGTTGCAGGACTCTATTTCTAGGGATACAGGGATAGGGTTGACCTCCTAGGATAGGGTTGACCTTGGCCCTACCCTAGGACAGGGTCAACCTCAGCCCTATCCCAGGGTCCAAAACCCAAAATCCCACAGTTTCCCGGATGTCGGTCTTTGCAAAAAGTTCTCTCCCGCTTCCGGGTTGGCTATTTCGGGTTCCGAATCGGTTGATTCCTAAATTATATTTAATATAGGACCTCTCCTAGGGTTAAAGGCTTAAATGATGATTTAATTATCCTATGTAGGCCTCCTTAGAAGATTGTTCCCAAATTTCATATAAAAGGGAGCATTTCTATCTCATTTTTCACTGAGCATTATCAATTATCAACTAGGTGATCAAGTGAAGTTTCAAGCATCCATTTCCAAGTTGTCAAGGTGTTCAAATCTTCCTCTCAAGAATTCAAGTTCTCCATTGAAGATAAAGGATTCAATCTTTCAAGACTTTGAAGGGATTTTTTGCAAGTATTCAAGATCTATCATTCAAAACCCTAGTTCTAGCCATCATGATGGTGTGATCTTCCTTCAAGATCCTTTGTGCATCCTCAAGACTCTTTCAATATCCTTCTAAGGTGGATTCCAAGCATACAATCATGAAGGTTTATGGTTTCTAAAGTCCATGCTTTCATATTTACATACTTGCTACATTTGAATTACAATTGCATATCTATCCAATATCATAGCTTCATTGTTAGATTCAATTCTACTACTTGCTAGCATTCTTATTTCAAATATTGATTTCAAGGTTAATTCCTAAATTAGGGTTTGACTAAGGAAAACCCCTCCCCCACAACAAACAAACATTTTTCTTGTAGGTACAGGTTTGGGACTGTAAATCTGAGGCCAGATCTGGATGCCCTTTTCGGATTTCTTTCAGACTGTGTGAATAGGGACACTTTCAGAGTTGAGCAGATCGAGTTGGAAAAAGTGGTACAGGGTCAACCTTTTTCATAAGATGACATTGGAATCAAAAAATATTTCTGGGTTTTGTCCGTCTCTGTGTTCCGGTTTGGTATCAACTGTCAGCATCTCCATAAATAGTCTATAGATCTCAGAAAACATCAATCTTTGATCTGCCATTTTGCAAGGTTGGTACTTTCTCCTATTCTTTTTAATTACTATCATTTATCATATTAATCAATCAATTTATAGAATTTAAGATCCCCTTTCTTAGTCTCTTTCCAAATAGTGAATTCATTTGTGTATTAACCCTTTGGGGTTGATCAAAATTGGATCTCCTATTTGTATATTTGAGGGTGAAAGAAAGGAGCATCTTATCTTCCCTTAATCACAATCACAATTGCAAAATACAATCAATCAAATTCAAGTAAGTGTGAAGTGGGGTTAAGGAAATCAACACAAATAACGATTAACAATTCAAACCCTCTCCTTAAACCACAATTTTCCTCCTTTACATTTTAGTAACATTCAAATCACCCATTTCATATGTTACACTATTGTAAGTTATTCGTTTTGGCTTTCTATTATAAGTTATTTGTTTAAGATTTCTACTATAAGTTTTTGTTTAGGGTTTCTGTTGTAAGTTATTTATTTAGGGTTTCTGTTCTAAGTTATTCATTTAAGGTTTGTATTCTAGGTTGCTCATTTTTTTTATTTTTTATTTTATGTTGTTTGATCATAGTGTATGGGGTTTCTACATTTTCATGAAGAAAAATAATAAAACCCTAATAAGAATTAAATCTATATGTACAAAATACATGAAAATTTTGAATACAATATGAAACATAGTTTTTTAACATTTAAACAACAAAAATTAAATAAATTTCACATGGAAAATCATTTTTCTTAATAAAAAATAATAAAAATTACACTAAAAAAAAAAAAACATTAATGAAAATGAAAAAAACTCAAACAAATGGCCTACCTGAAGCTTTTTGGGGGAAAAATGGAGTGGGATCATGTTTTGAATCGCTGTGATGTTCCTTAAAAATGACCCCCACCTTGTTAACAAATTAAATTAAATACATTCACGGAACAATGTCACGTATGGAATGCGACCTTGTTCCTAACAAGGTCCGTAAATTTAGGTTCGGGGTCCCGTAGCACACACGACCTTGATTCATATTAAGGCACGAGATCCTTCACCATAACACTACCCCATTTTAATTTTGAAGGACCTTATTTTGTGGAGATACTTTTCATGAAAATGACTAAGCGTAAAAGTGTTCAAACTAGTGGTTACTGTTGCACCAAAAGATCGACCTTTTAATGCTTGATATAACTGCTAGACATATAGAAGACACGGGAGGTAATTAAGACATGTCAAAAACCACTGCTGTACTGAACAACCAAGGAGACCAAGGGCACAATCAATCTTTCTCACTATTGTAATAATCCCCCCAGTGCAAGCACGAGGTTCAAACCCGCGACCATGCTCTGATTCCATTTGTTACAACTAGTGATTGTCATTGCACCAAAAGATCAACCTGTTAATGACTGATACAACCATTAGACATATAAAAGACACAAGAGTCAGTTAAGCCATGTCACAAATCACCTGTGCACTGAACAACAAAGGAGACCAAGGGAGCAATCAATCTTTCTCACCATTGTAACAAAAAGTTCCCTCATAAGTGGATGCAACTTCTTACACTTACCTACAAGTATGTATTCAAAATAGTGGAAGACAAGTGTGTATTAGAGATACTGTGAGAATGATGTTTGTTAGTTCTTCAGATTTATTTTCTTAGGTTTGAAATTCATTAGTTTTGTCTGGAATTCAGTGGTTTAGTGATAGAGTTATGCAGTTGAAGATGACAATTTATCAGTTATCTTTTCTAGACAAAAATTAAATTTTAAGATGTGCAGATATATTTGTAGATGGATTAAGGTTTTGGTCTTGGTTGTGGAATTTCCTGGTGATTTGGAAATGGTTCTTGGTGATCTAAAAACTGTGTACATGAGAATTATCTTATGTTTAAGTTTTGATCAGTTTTTGGTCTGGTCTAGAAATGTGTTTTATTGTCTTTTGATGTGGACTATTGGCAAGTGATATGGTTTCTAACATAACATGTGGATCTCACCATTTCACATGGAGGTCTGGATATAACTGGAAAGTGATGTGGTTCTTTGGGTAGTATGTTGTACACGTTTGAGATGACTATGGAAGTTATTTCAATAATTGCAAATCTGGTATGAGCTATATGTAACATGTGCATGGTCCCTCTCTCTCTTGGAGTGGATCATGCTTAATTATTTTGGTCTGGGTATTGTATTTAATATTTATCTCTTATTTGGATTGGTTCATGCTATGCATGACCTTTGTATTTAATGTTTATCTCTTATCTGGTTGGGTCCATGTTATGTGTAATCTATGTTTTGTTCCAGGTGATTATGGCATGGGATTTTTTTGTTATTTTCTATTGACATGGCCAACTTGTAACTCAATTATAATACGATTTTGGCATGGAAAACCTTGTTGTAAACTCCCATGATCTATCTTGTATATAAGAACAATGTGTGCTCTGGCAAAAGTAAGAGAGTGTGTGGTGTGCAAGTGAGTGAAGATATATAAGCATAGTTTTGGAAGAGCATAAGTTCACTTTATGAAGCTAGTTACAATGTGTTGTTGAGGTTTTCAATGTTGTGTAGATCAATTGCATAATCAGGAGAATTTCTCTTTATCTATTGTGAAGATTTGTATGCACCTTATCCCTAGGACAATGATTCTTAGGTGCACAAGTTCTTTACTCTATCTTGCTAATTTGGTAGTGAGCCTCTATTTGCAAGTTTGGAGAAGTGATATCATATTTGTATTTAATATTGTATTGGTAGTGAGCCTCTGATTGCAACTTCAGAGAAGTGATATCCTTCTATCTTTGTAATCAAAATATATACATTAGTGAATTATCTTTGTGGTAAAGTTCTCACCGTGGTTTTTCCCTGTTTGGGTTTTCCAAATATAAAAATCTTGGTGTTCATGTGTGATTTTTTCAATGCATTGACCACTTAATAAGGTGTGTGATGGATAATACTGATGGATAATTTTTATTCACAAAGACACTTAGGATAGGTGACCATTCATTGCATAACTTATTTTGGATAGAAGGCATTGATCCACTTTTTAAGTAGTAAATTGTGGAGCTTATTACCCATGAACATTTAGTTTGGCTACTTATTTTTCTTGAAACATTATTTTTAAGGAAGATGTAAACTTAAATGTTTGAAAAGTGACATATAACAATTCCAAGATGGTCAGTGGTGTTGGGAGGGTGTTTTTGGGGCCATTAGAGGCATCAAGAAGGGGGACCCTTTATCCCTATATCTTTTTATAATTTTGGTTGAGGTCTTGGGGAGGAATTTCTTGAGGTTGATTGGGGAGGGTAAACGCTGAGGGGTTTGGCTTGCCTCCTCCCTACAGGTCTGGTTGTCCTCCAACAATTTATGGATGATAACATCCTATTTGGTACTACCTTGGTAGCCAAATCTAGAGTTTGGAAATGCTTCCTTAACTAGTATGTCTATGTCTAAGTTCAAGCTATCAAATATGATAAAATTAGTATATACTTATTCAATACATGGGATAGTCTGAGAAATAAAATTAAAAACATTGTTGGTTGTCAATCTGATAATCTTATCGATACCTACCTTGGGATTCCACTCACTATTAAGGAGGTCACTAGTTCTTTCTAGAACTCAATCCTCGAGAGAGCCCAACACAAGATGGTTTGTTGGAAGGGAAAACTTCTCAATAGTGCTAGTAAATTGAAACTCCTAGAAGCCTCCCTATTTATTTTCTCTCCATTTATTGAATCTCAAACTCTATGGCCAAAAAGTTGGAGAGAATCTAGAAAACCTTCCTCTAAACGGGTTTGGAACAGAGAAAAAAATTACCCTTGTCAACTGGGACAAGATCTACAAACCAAAAATAATGAGAGGGCTTGACATTAGGAAAATTAATCATCTTAAGAAATCTCTCCTTGCCAAGATTAGTTGTAGATTAGCCCTTCATTGAAGCAAGGAGGGTAAAGAGAACCAGGGCCCAAGGCACTCCCAGTTATTCAAACCGACTTGCAGGACAACTCGAAAGTAAAAACGTCAGAAGGGAGAGAGAGAAAGCATAATAATATTATTATTTCATCAAATGTTATACATGTCAGTGTTGATGGAAATTATTCAATTGTGTGTTGTCATTGATGTTTACACAAATGTCTTATCCTATTCGAGCACAGTCAGTGTATGCCATGTTCTCTTCGACATTGAAGAAGACCAAAGTGATTTTAAGTTCTAACTGAGTTCACTCGGGAATTAAAGTATCGGTCGGGCATTGAAGGATTACAGTGTTAACGAAGTTATGCTTTTAGTGTCAGCCGACTAACAACAGTTTACATTTTATGGTTAATTGGTTATATGCAACTGATAGACTTAAGTTTTATTATTTAATTGGAAGGTTATTCAAGCCAACTTGACAAGGCTTATCATATATATATATATATATATATATATATATATATATATATATAAGGTCAAGTTTTGGATTGAATGTGTAAGATGTGTGAGTTTATGATATGAAGTGTGGAGGCAAAATCAGATGGGATTATGATTAAGGATAGAACATGCATAGCCGCAATAGAATATTTGATTAGTAAGGATCCATTTTAAAGCTAGACATAGAGATCTGAATCAGCAAAGATAGTTGCTTCATCAAACAGGTCAATCCATTGTTACTCTCTAACAATTGTAGCAGTGATCCAAAATATCTTTACAGAGTATACTTAAGAGTCTTTTGTAAATCCTCTTAGAAGGTGACATTTCTACATTGAAGTGTTTGAATACCTATAACAAGGCCACTCCTTACAGGGTGATTAAATCCTCTAATAGGGTCACACCTAATAGTGTGTATTGTAACCTTTAAAAGGGTTGTCTCCTAACATGGCTCACATCAGAAGAGTGAAAAATAGTAACTAGTTGCAATTGGTGGTTTTCCCAAATTGGGTTTCCACGTTAAATCTTGGTGTTATCTGTGTACATGTTATTTGATTTATGCTTTATGTTTCTACATGTATCATCTTAAAATAGAAGCACTTCCATGTTAAGAACATTTAGTGTTCCTTAGGGGGGTGTTTTTGGTCGTCATCATATTGTACTCTCATTTTTGCACCCTTTCCAGCTTATGTGCCTGTTTGGGACCCTGATTGGGCCTCTTCAGACACTGTTTATCCTACCTGGAAAATTTTCTAGGGGTTCTAACTCCCTAGGTCAAGGTTGACCTTGACCTTGATCTAGGTCCCCCTTTTCAATTGGAAAGTTGGTTGGTTGCCAGGGGACATTCAAAAGTTCATTTTCCCACTTTCGGGTCGACTGTTTTGGGTTCCAAAGTGATGAATATTAAATTATATTTAATTTAGGTCCTCTTCTAGGGGTATAGGTCTAATTTTAATTTAATTCTCCTATGTAGGCCTCTCTAGAAGATTGTTCCCTAGACTTGTATATAAGGAAGTCTTTTCCTCTCATTTTCTCTAAGTAAGAAGCACTAAGACATAAGGAGATAAAAGAAATCACATGATCGATTCTAAGAAGCAAGGATCCATTCAAGCATCCATTATTCTACATTTCCTCAAGCATTTAAGTTCTCCATTGAAGATCAAGGATTCAAGCATTCAATCCTTTGAAGGGATTTGGTTCAAGCATTCAAGATTCATCATTCAAACCCTAGATCTATCCATCATAGTAGTATGATCTTCCTTCAAGATCCTTTATGCATCCTCAAGATTCATTCATTCTTCCTTCAAGGTGGATTCCAAGCATACAATCATGGAGGTTTATGGTTTCTAATATTGAGTCTAAGCTTTCATATTTACATACTTGTTTGCATTTGAAATACAATTGCATATCTATTGAATATCATAGCTTCGTTGTTAGATTTACTTCTACTACTTGCTAGCATTCTCTATTTTAATTATTGATTTTAAGGTTAATTCCTAAATCATGGTTTTACTAAGGAAAACCCCTCCCCCAACAAACAAAACCATTTTTCTTGTAGGTATAGGTATAGGTACATGACATCAAATCTAAGAGTAGATTTGGATACCCTTTTTGACCTACTTTTGGGATCCACGAACAGAATTTTCGTCGGAGTAGTGTAAGTCAAGGTTGACATTTTGGGGTATGATTGCACCCCCACAAAGAGGTCAAGGTCAACCTAACTCTGAAAAGGAAAATATTTCTGGGTTTTGTCCATCTCTACGTTTCTATTGCAAATCCAATTGCAGAATTTCTTGAAACCTGACATCGACATCACAAAATAGGATTTTCCAGATCTACTACATTCCAAGGTAAATGTTTCATTTCAATTAAGGATTTAATCAATTCAAATATATTTTTTCACTTCATAATAATTAGATCTCCCTTCCTTATCCAAAACTAGTTTATTCCTTTTTACATTGATTGTCTCCTTTCGATTAATCAATTGGGATCTCCTTGTCTTGGATTAGGAGGTCACACATCACACACCTCCAAACCAACCACCCTTATATATATATATATATATATATATAATTATGTATATTTTTATATCTTACACTAAATTTAATCACTAAAGGATAATAAAATTGAATATCTTAAAGGTTTTCTTTGTTAACCGAGTGACAGTAGAATATCTGTGTTAACCGAGCAACAGTGACAAGTTTGATTAATAAATCTAAGGGACTTGGATTTTTTTTTTGTGGTAATCGATTCACCCCTCCCCTCTCAGTTACTCAACTCATTTCCAACAGTCGGGCTGTAAGGCCTTCACGGTTACGACCATATACATTCAGATCTTTACAAAATAATCTTCATACATGCGAGGTCATAGACTTGTGATCCATATCTTCTAAAAAACTTTGCTACCCCTAAAACTGCTACCCAAATCTAAGAACAAAAACTAAATATATACAAGAGACCACAAAAGAGGTTGGCACCAAAGATCCTAAAGATCCAACATAGGAAAAAAAAAAGACCTATATTTAGGTCCACACACATCCCAATGAGAGACCCCAACATTAATTATGCTATGAAAATTCAATGCATACATCGGCCAGAAGATCCAACGTCTGAAAACCAACTTGGTGAGAAAGACTACCAAGCACAAAGACCAGTCGGTGAAAATTACTAAGGAGCCAAGAACAACCATCAAGACCCCATCAGTGAAGCCAACCAAAACAAGTAATCAATCCTAAGCAGTGAAACAAAAAACCTTCAACCGACCAAGCAAAGCAGTTACCGAGCACTTTACCGAGCAGTCTCCAACAAGCTACCAAACCCAAAAAAAACATATTTTTGGTTGATACAGGATTTCCAAGAACCCAAGATTTATTATATCATATGATCATACACCTGATGCATACATGCAAATTTTATGCATGAATGATCAAACAATTTAAAGACAAAATCGAGTGTATTTCTGCATACATCGCCAAGCAAACAGAGGAAAGAGCATTACCGAGCATAACAAGTATGAAGAATGAGATGAATTGAAGTGAACAAAATTGATCTGAGGTATTATGTACTTAGAATAGATCTGAATATCTACAAATCAAAGTTGAATTTGAATCAGATCATTACTATATTAGTTTAACCATTGTTACAGATAAATCTCTTAACCGAGTGGGATAGTGAGTCCTTATTATAACATTCAGAGAATGTTGATTATTTTCTTATTCACAAAACCCTTACCGAAGGATACATTTGAGTACTTGAAAGGTAGACTAGGGGTCCATCCCTTGTCTATTGGTAACTAAGAAGATTAGGAGGTTGGATCAACCTACATGAAATTAGAATATCAATTATGTTGATGCAAAAGCTGAACTAGACCAAAATAGAGATATCAGTACACAAAAAGGTACTTACTGCACCAAAAATCAGAGATATTTTATTTGGCTATTGAAGAGCTGCATATTTATTTTTGGCATTGTTGTCAAAGGGAGAGATATATCGATGAAATAGAAAGGGAGAGAATGAAATATCTATCCGCTAAAGCGAGAAAAGAGAAATGGAGAGACATCTAATCTACAGAGAGATTCAAGAGCTGAAAAGTCAAAATTACAGGAAGAGTTTGCATGGTGAATATTTTGTTTATACTGACGCATATTATATTCAAGCTAGGGAGAGATACTGAATTGTTGTAGTTGTACAACAAAAGTTTGGTATTTGTTATATGGAATTTTATAATGCATATTTCATATTGTGTTTCCATCAATGCCAAAGGGAGAGATTGATGAACTATAACTGTTTATATGTTTGAAGTCATTTGTTGATATTCAATCGAGTTGTAGAAGTGATGATAACCATTATCAATTAATGTATTGTCATTGATGTCAACTTATTTGAGTATTATTATGGTGGAAAACATTTGCTATGTATTGAATATCTGGAACAAACAATGTTTATGTGGTTAGTAAATGAAGAGTTATGTATACAACGAGTAACAAAGAACACCGAGTAAATTGGAGTGTATACCGAGCACAGTGTTAACAGAGAAAGGGCTTGCTGACACAACTATTGATAAAGAAATATAATTATAACCGAGGCCAACTTGGATGCTTAGTTGGAAATTTATGATTTTGAGGTAAAAGATAAAGTTTTTTATTTGATCAAATGGTTATTAAAATTTAATGAAGATCAGACGACAGAGATTGAAATGTGTTTTTAACAAAACTATCGAAGATGGATCAAGCAGGAAAATGAACGATGGAGATTAAGAGGCAAGATTTGAAGGATGAAAATTAAATGATACATGATGTCTATATAAGAGAGAAGAGATTAATTATATCATATGATCATACACCTGATGCATACATGCAAATTTTATTCATGACTGGTCAAACTAGTTAAAGATAGAACTGAGTGTATTTCTGCAGACATCGCCAAGAAAATAGAGGAAAGGGCATTATCGAGAAGGATAAGTATGAAGAATGAGATGAACTGAAGTGGAAAATATTGATCAGAGGTATTATGTACCTAGAATAGATCTGAATATCTTCATATCAGAGTTGTATTTGAATCAGATCATTATTGTATCAGTTTAAGCATTGTGACAGATAAATATCTTAACCAAGTGGGACAATGAGTCCTTATTATAACATTCAGAGAATATTGATTATTTTCTTGTTGACCCCATAGTGAATGCATGGTTAAGAGAGAACTGTTAATTTTAAATCCTCTAACTAGGTCACATTTAAGAGTGTGCATTGTAACCTTTAATAGGGTTGGCTCCTCACCGAGCTCACTTCAGAAGAGTGCAAATATTGTGGGTTATCGGTCATATGTGGTTTTTCCCTTAGCAAGGTTTCCACATTAAAAATCTATGTGTCAATGTGCATGAATGTTGTGGATTGTTATTTTACTTTACACTTTACTTTATTGACCTAGATCGGTAATCACAGTATTAATTTACTGATACTCAGTAAACACTATTGATGAAAGTTTAAGTTTACATATTACATTTTCACCGAGTTGAATTATATGACTGAATTTGTTTTTATATACATCTAGAGAAATTTGGGATTGTAAGATAATTTGTGAGGAAAGTGATTCTAACTGATTCACCCCCGCCCCCCTCTCAGTTATTCTAACAAAAAGAAATGATTCTTTGAATCATGAATCAGATACAACCTAAATTGAATCCAACTTAGATTGAGAAATCCAAGGCGAGTCCTCAATCAGTCTGTTCTTCCACTTTACTAGATATTCCATGTAATCCTTTCCTCTTGTACTTTTTCCAAGCCTTTATTTCAAAATATGCTCAACTTCTTCTATCTTTTTCTTAGGATAATCACTCGGTATTGTCACTTCTTCATCATGTTCATGATACACATATAAATTTGAAATGTTGAATATAGGTGATATATCCATGTCATCAGGTAATTCCACTTCATAAGCATTTTCACTGTCAAATCTTCTGAATATCTTGCAAGGACCAAATTTCTTCATCTTCAATTTACAATATGTTCCAATAGGAAATCTTCCTTTCTTGAAATGAACCATAATTGTGTCACCAAATTCAAAATTCTTATGTCTTCTTGAGCTATCTGCACTATCCTTGTATTTTTTATTACTTAGCTCCAACTTATGTTGACTTCCTCATGCAATGTCTTCATAAACTCAACAAATTCTTCACCTTCATCACTCCTCTTCTCTTCTCCAGAAATACCTCTCAAGTTTGATAAACCTCTCAGTTGTGTTCCATTAACAATCTCAAAAGGCATCTTTCCAGTACTTCTAATCACTGAACTATTAAATGTAATCTCTGCTTGTGCCAATATCAAATCCCAATTAATCGGTGTGTCTCCAACTAAGCATCTCATCAAGTTACCCAAACTTTGGTTTACAACCTCTATTTGTCCATCAGTCCGTGGATGAAATGTAGAACTATACTTCAACTCAGTATCCAACTTCTTCCAAAGTGTTTTCCAAAAATAGCTAACAAACTTACTGTCTCGGTCAGAAATGATACGCCTCGATAATCCATGCAATCTAACAATCTCCTTAAAGAAAAGATATGCTATTGTACTACATCTGATGTTTTTCTACATGGTATGAAATGTGTCATCTTATAAAATCTATACACAATAAAAAACATGGAGTCATTACCTCTTATTGTCCTTGGTAAGCCAATAACAAAATCCATGTTGATATCACTCCAAGGTTTCTCAAGAAAAAAAATTGGTGTATACAATCCAGTATTCTGACTTACTCCTTTTGCAACTTGACAAGCTCTACAACTTTTCACAAAGTTCTAAACTTATACAACTAAGGCCAAAAAGACCTTTCCTTAAGTAAACTCAATGTTTTATCAATACCAAAATGTCCAGCCAAACCACTACTATGTTTATCCTTTATCAGATTAGTTCTCATTTACCCTCTTTGTATACACAACTGAATACCTTTGAACAACATACCTTCTTGAATGAAATAGTCTCCATACTTACTCAGTTGATTTGGAATAGGTTCTCTACACATTCTCCACTACTTAGAAAAATCAAGGTCATTTACATACAATTTCTTCATATCATCAAAACCAAGAACCTCAATTCTCATTTAAGTCAAAAAATTATCTTCTTTTACTCAATGCATCAACAAATTGGTTAGAAACTCCACTCTTATTCTTTATCACAAATTTGAAACAATGCAAATATTCTACCCATTTCATATGTCTCTGGTTCAACTTATTCTAACTACCCAAATACTATAAAGACTTATGATCGATATATAACACAAATTCACTCAGCATAAAATAATATCCCATTTCTTCAGAGCTTGAACAATAGCATAGAATTCTTGATCATAGACATAATATTTCCTTTTAGAATTATTCAACTTTTCACTAAAGAAAGCAACAGGTTTACCTTCTTGAGTCAACATAGCTCCTATTGTACTTCCACTTGCATTGCATTCCACTTGAAATGCCTTATTGAAATCAAGTAGGGATAACACAGGTAATTCAACAACCTTTTGTTTCAAAGCCTCAAAACTCTTATCAACTCCAAGTGTCCATTTGAGTTCTCTTTTGTCTCCCCTCATTGTCTCATTCATAGCATTACAAATAGAACTGAAATTTCTGATAAACTTCCTGTAAAAAAATTCTAATCCATGAAGTGATCTTTACCTCAATGACATTCTCAAGTGTAGTCCAACTAAGTATAGCTTCAAATTTCTCAGGATCCATCTTCAAACCATTAGCTAAAATCACAAAACCTAAATAAACAAGTTCTTCTTTCATGAATGAACTCTTTTTGAAATTTCTCAGAAACTTTTCCTCTTTCAATCTCTACAACACTTGTCTTATATGCATTAAATGTTCTTCTCGCATCTTACTAAATATCATAATATCATCCAAGTATATAATCACACATTTATTCAAGAATTTCCTCAAAACTTCATTCATTAGCCTCATGAATGTACTTGGTGCATTAGTCAAACCAAAGGGCATAACCAACCACTCATACAAACCTTCTTTTTTTTTGAAAGAAATCTTCCACTCATCACCTTCTCTGATTCTAATATGATGATATCCACTCTTCATATCAATTTTGGTAAAATATTTTGCTCTACTCAAACAACCCATTATATCATCCATCATCGGTATAGGAAATCTATACTTAGTTGTTATCTTGTTGATTTCTCTTGAATCAGTACACATTTTACATTCTCCATTCTTCTTAGGTGGCAATATAGCTGGTACTGCACACAGACTCAAACTTTCTCTTATCAAACCCTTGTTCAACAAATCATGAACTTGTCGGTTGAGTTCCTCATTGTCGGTCGGTGTCAACCTATGTGGTGCCTTGTTTGGAAAACTAGCTCCAGGAATCAGATCCATAAAATGACTAATATCTCTCATCGATGGAAAACCATCATGTACATTATCTGAAATTATCTCCTTGTACTCAATGATCAATTTCTCAACTTCTTCAAGAACTCTATCTTCTATGTTCTTAATCGGTTTTTTAGGAATCAAAGCATAACATATATCATTCCTTTTCAATTCCTTAACAAACTATCTACCTTCCATCAAACAAACTTTCATAGATGTACATATCTCTCCAATAGATTCTTCAACCAAAGGTAACAAGATTTGCTTCTTACCATCAAACCAAATGATATATTTGTTTACTCTTCCATCATCTATAGCATGTTTATCATATTGCCAAGGTCTACGAAATAAAATATGACAAAAATACATAGGTATAATATCACACAACACCTTATCATAATACTTTCCAATTTTCAGATTGACAAAACATTGTTCACTTACCATTAATGTATGCTCATACTTGATCCATGAAATCTGACAGGGCTTTGGGTGCGTCAGTGTTTCCAAATACAAATTTTTGACCATCTCCTCTGATGTCATATTCTCCGAGCTTCCACTATCAATATCTAATTTTCAAACTTTGTCGGCAACTCTTCATCTGGTCTTGTACAAAATTTTCCTTATAGGATCTTGCTTTTCACTCCATAATATTGTTCTCTCCATTAGGTTTCCTTCCTTCTCAGGTTCATTCAATGACTCTTCTTGCACCAAATCATTTCTAATACCACTGACTTTCTTTCTTGCACATGTACACTCAAAAGATCTATGTCCTTGTTCACCATAATTGTAACAAGTTCCTTTGAACCCTCTTTTGCTATATCCTCCGTGTGAGTAGTTGCTTCTTCCTCAGAATGAACTTCCGCCTTTCCACTTGGTCTTTCCCTTGTCTTGATGTGTGCCTTGATTTGTCTTGTCCTGATTAGATCTTCTATCTTCACCATAAGTTCTTCCTCTTCCTCGAGGGAATCTAACACCTCTTCCTCTTTGCCTTTGCTCATATCTTTTGTACAAATTTTCCTCAGCTTTTAGGGAAAACTGATATGCCTCTTCAATACTTTCCATCTTTACCAAGCTGATCTCATCTTGTATAGAAATTCTCAATCCATTAAGATATCGTGCTATTCTTTCCACCTCAACTTCAGTATGTCCAGATCTAATGTCTAATCTGTAAAATTCCTCGGTGTAATGTTTTATCGAGCTATCTTTCTACTTCAAACTTTGCATTATCCTATCTAGGTTAATCTGGTAATCAAAAGGTAGAAACTTACCTTTCAATTTTTTTATCATCTTATCCCATACCTTGACCTTGTCTTTACCCTTCTTCTTTTGATCCAATTGCAGATGCTTCCACCACAAGGATGCATGATCTTTCAACTTTGTGCTTTCAATATTTATCTTCTTCTCCTCTCATACATTCTCATACTCAAAGTATTTCTCCATGTGAGTTATCCAGTCTATCAAATCATCAAAGTCCAACTTTCCACTATACTCAGGAGGATTAAACTAAGGTGTGGACTTTAAACTTGTCAATGCTTGCAAGAATATTTCCTCTTCATGATTGATCATAGGTGCAGGTGCGGCTTCTCCTTGCACTTATTCAACTTCATTATCACTAATATCATCAAGATGTCTTCCTCTGGACTGGGCTATCTTAATAGCTTCCAATCTTGCAACAATATTTCTAAGCATATCAGCTAGACCTGTATCTACGTTTCCTCTCCCACGAACCATCTTGAAAACCTTTGCAATTGTAGGTTAGATCACAATTTTCTACCCTACAAAAAATATCACTAGGGTTCACAAGAAGGAACCTCATATCTCACCTTCACTTTGATACCATCTAACGCAAGGAGGGTAAAGAGAACTAGGGCCCAAGGCACTCCCATTTATCCAAACCAACTTGCAGAATAACTCGGAAGCAACAACATCATAAGGGAGAGAAAGAAAGTAGAATAATATTATTATTTCATCAAACATTATACGTGTCGGGCTATAAGGCCTTCCCAGTTACAACCATATAAATTCAGATCTTTATAGAATAATATTCATACATGCAAGGTCACAGACCTGTGATCCAAATCTTCTAACAAACTTCACTACCCCCAAAAATGTTGCCCAAATATAAGAACATAAACTAAATATATACAAGAGACCACAAAAGAGGTCAGCACCAAATATCCTTAAGATTCAACATAGGAAACAACAAAGACCTATATTGAGGTCCACACACATCCTAATGAGAGACCCCAACATTAATTACACTATGGAAATTAAATGCATACGTTGGACAAAAGATCCAACATCTGAAAACCAACTCGGTGAGAAAGACTACCGAGCATAGAGACCAGTCGGTGAAAATTACCGAGAAGCCAAGAACAACCACTGAGACCCCATTGGTGAAGCTAGCCAAAACTAGTAACAAAGCCCAAGTGGTGAAACAAAAAACCTTTAACCGGCCAAGAAAAGAAGCTACCGAGCACTTAACCGAGCAGTCTCCAAAATTTTATCGAACCAAAACAAACATATTTTTGGTTGATATAGGATTGCTAAGAACCCAAGATGTTCCTGCATCATTCATACAATCGAATCATGTGTCATTATGGTTGCAAAATTCCTGAATAAAAAAATGTTCTATCAATTCCTTATTGTGCAAGGCCTCGTTAGTGGGTCCAGGATTTGGAACAAAATTCTTTAGTGTACAAATATCCTACAAATGGGACTTAGATGGAAGATTGGGGATGACCATTCAATGCATTTCCAAGATGATGTTTTGATGGGGGACACTCTTGTTTCCTCCCATCCTATGTTCAATACCATCTGTATTCTTGTGGGGGGTGTCTTTGGGGATTAGGTGGCTAACTATTTAACTAAATTTGGATCTTGGAAGAACCTTTCTCTTTATTGTCAAGATCAATAACTCTTGCCTCTAACCAGGGACATATAATGTGATTCAACAAGTGAGAATTTTGATGTTCCAATGAGAGGACATATTCTTTTTAATTAAGGATGCTAGTGGTCAATTCATTGTAAAAATAGATTATTGCCTACCCCTTCATGAGAGTAATACTGACATCTGGAGGAGAGTTTGGAACTCCCATCTCACCCTAAAAATTCATTTCTTTTGGTGGATGGTGATGCACATTAAAATCCTTACTCAAGACAATCTCTCCAAGCATGGATTTTAGCTACCAAATTGTTGTGCTCTCTATAAGAACAATGAGGAAAATTTCACTCACCTATTGATTCATTGTCCATTCACCCAAAAACTTTTGAGTAAGGTGTTGTGCTTGTTCCACATGGACTGGGTTATGAATGGGGAGATTTAGCAACTCATCTACAATTGGTGAGGGATTTTATTTAACCCTCTAATCAAGGAAATTTGGAAGCTAATCCCTCCTCATCTAAGCTGGAGCATGTGGAAAGAAAGAAACCATATAATATTTGGAGACCAAGAGTGCTCGGTGGAGGTTGCTTTTTAGAAATTCCATATAGCTCTTTTGGAGAACCTATTTATCTTCAACAGTTATTGCATTGCATCCTCTCCATCACAAGTTGAAAAAATAATAACCAATAACTAGGGCCTTGTTTATTTATTCTTCAAGGCAATAACTCCAAGATAATCAAGAGGAGGAACACCAAACAACCCCCTCATAAGCCTTGGTGGTTCAAGCTCAACTTTGATGGGACTGCTAAGTTAAGTGGTGCAGAAGCACCTAGAAATCAAGCATATCAAGAGGTCAACATGATATAGTATGATGTTTTTATTCCAAAATATCATTAATATGTATTGTGATGTTGTGGGAATCAAAGTTGTAAAGGTTATGTAAACCATTTGTAATAATTGTCAAAGTTATGCTTCTAGGTCCTAGTTTGGTCAATAAGGTCAAATTATAAAAAGAAACCCATGGAAGCGTAAATATGATGTAATGAGTCATTATTAGTCCATTTAAACTTGTTTTGAAGGTTCTTGAAAGTTTTTAATTCATATGTTTAAAAAATGCAAATGTTGCATAAAAATTTGTAAAATGCAACTTTTCAAAAGTTGCTAACATGTTGTAAAGAGGAGGATTATTGGTCTAAAAGGTGGTTGGTTAGTTATAAACTATCAAAAAAACTATAAAATCATTTTAATGGTCATTCCAAATCAGAATGAGAAGAGGGAAACATTTTGGAGCAATTTTAGTGCATTCAAACTTATTGTTTTGACTAGTTTTACTATTTTTAATGCTATTTCCAGGCCTTGTACAGACTTGTACGAATTGGAAACCATGTATAAATTGTATGATTATAAATTATATTGAATAATATTCCCTCTTTTTTTTTTTGGATTGATT
This sequence comes from Thuja plicata, assembly GCA_018584345.1. Lineage (NCBI taxonomy): Eukaryota > Viridiplantae > Streptophyta > Pinopsida > Cupressales > Cupressaceae > Thuja > Thuja plicata. The sequence goes on along the minus strand of MU226578.1, from coordinate 4,369,930 downwards.
TAATAGATAAATGAAGAAGTTGTGGACGTTCTGGTGAAAGTTGTTGATTGCAGATTTGAGATCTTATGGAAACAATTATATTGCAACATTTGGTACGAACGCATATGGAATAGTTAAGACCTCTAATTGGATTCATTTGAAAGACATGTGAATACAATTTCATTTAATTTTTGTGTGATTCATTGTTATGCAAATTTGTGAAATTAATGAATATTTTAGTGAAAACTGGTTTTAAAGTGTCTTAAATGGAGCTGCACGCAAGGGTTTGTGATTATATAATGATTTAAACATTGGAAAATTTGATGGCTTACATATTCTAAAACTAGATACATAAAGCTTTCATATTTAATTTGTTTGTGATCATTTGGTTTTGTTTTTTGAAATATATTTGATTCCCTAGTAGGAAGAGCTTATGATTTTATAAGTTTTGGAACATTTAAATGGGTCTTGGGACAAAGACCATAACTTTTAAATGAACCGTTGGATTTCCATAAATTTTGGATATGATTTAGAAACCTTGGTTAAAAAAAAATTCACTGGATATATTTCCAAGATGAGGTATCTAATGAAAATGGTGAATAACAAAATTTAGGGTCTACAAACTGTCGTAACTAGGACAAATTTGGAAGTTGTTGATTGAATTTACTTTGTATTTGAATTATTGCTTGAAACATGAAATGGATGTTTAGAAGGTTTGGATCCTAATGAAGGATTTATGATTGTGAATATGATTTGATGAAGATGATAGTTATGTTGTTTGGTGATTGAATATGCCTCAAATATGATGAAGTTGTTTATGAATTTGTTTAAATGGTTGATTGGATCAGATAGATCCTAGAAGTTTGGTTGAGTTCCATGATCCTCTTCATTATTAAGTCAGGGTGATGTTATTTTTGGGGGATTGATTAGAATGGAGGCCAAGAAACTAGTGCAAATTATAGTGGCAAGTTGTGTGACTATATGGAAAACCAAGCATAAGCTATGGGCCTCCTCTGGGGAATAAAGATTGTGCTTTCAATTGGTGTCAAAACCCTATCTATAGAAGGTGACTTGATGATGGTTATTCAATATAATAAAGGGCTCTCCCTTAGGTTAACTGGTCAATTGATTATATTTTGGGTGACATATAGAGGCTTCTTGGGGTCTAGAATCCTTCGACATTGACCATGTTTATAGAGAAGGGAATGCAATTGCAGGTTTGACAGGCTATAAGTTGGAAGGAATTAGGTGATGGAGGAAGCAATATTCTCTTCCAATGGATATCCAAAATATCATAGAGAGAGAGAGAGAGAGCTTAACTTATGATAGATATAAAAAGTAGCAAGTTGGTTTGGATATGGTGGCTAATACTATGTACCTCATGTTGGGGTTTGTGTTATCACTGCCCTTCCATGTACAATACTAAGCAAGGGAAATTAGGTTAGGGTTTTTTTTTATTAAAATATGGACCTAATGAGGTAGTAGGACATTTTGGGGATGCAAAATTACTTTAGTAGATATGAACATAAAATTCCCTTAGGGTGCTTATTTTTTCTTACTTTTCCTCTTAATAATCATGTTATTTATAAAAACATGGGGTTGAGCCCTTTTATGATGACATGGAATCATGTTTCTGTCACACATATCCACCATCATATTTATTATCACCCTTCTTGTGAAGGATCATACTCCTTGTATTTCATGATGAAAAGACCTTCACTTGAGGGGAACAATAGCCTTCATCAGTGAATTTTTTGGGAATGACAACTTAATGATGATTTTGCCCTGGCCATACATGCCTTTGACGTTCTTTTCAAATACTTTGTTGTAATGGAAACTTTCATTAACTGTATCAGAGTTGCAGTTTCCTTCCTAAAGCAAGTTATTATGGTTATTCCTTTTCCGATACAATGATGGGTGGGATGTGGTTGTCTAGAGCTTGGTAAGCTGAATTAATTTAAAAACAACCCTATTGTATGGCACATTTATAGGGAAGGAGGGGTTTCTGATTATATTAAATCTATTAATGTGTTTTATGAGGGTTTATCTGCTCAATTTTCCGAATCCTGGGATAACAAGAGAGTTACTGTCAGAGCATATGGGTAATACCACAATAGTGGGTTACACTTTTCAGGAGGAAGGAATTCACCTCAAAAAGCATGGCGCACTAAAAAATTCTTAATACTTTCGATCTGAACAACAAAACACTTTCGATCAAAAGTACCTAAAATGGGTACTTTCGATCGGAAGTTACTTTCAATCGAAAGTAACCTAGTTACTTTCGATCGAAAGTAATTAGGTTTTTTTTGGCGGAATAAAACCCGCCGAAACAATTATTTTCACTGTTTCGGCTGGGTTGAAAGTGACAGGAGAGAACAGTGGGCTTCCATTTTATCGAACGTCTTTATTAGGTTTTTCACATTTATAATTTACATATTTTATTGTTTTATAATATATATTATTTGTATATATGCATTATAATGTTTTTTTATATATATTGTTTGTAAATTTGTATATATATGCATGTATATGTGTATATATGCATGTGTATATGCATATATGTGTATATATATGTATATATGCATGTATATGTGTATATATGCATATATGTGTATATATATGCATATATATGTGTATATATGTGCATATATATATATGTATATATATGCATATATGTGCATATATATGTTTATAATGTGTATATATGCATAATATTATATGTGTATATATGCATATATAATTTATATATGCGCGCACACACACACACATATATATATATGCACATGTGTATATATGTGCATATATATATATATATATATATATATATATGCACATGTGTATATATGTGCATA